>JAANYP010002724.1:73082-148082 GCA_020465985.1 Centrapalus pauciflorus
TTTGAAGGAAGAACAGCTTGAAGACTGAAAACCTTGTTGACCCTGATCATCACAGGTTTGACCATCAGCGTAGACCAACAGTTTAATTACCTTTCTTCATAATTAAGTTTCTTAAATTATGTTTTATTTAACTTAATTACTGCGGATAATGTATGTTACGTGTGTTAGTGATCAAAAAGGGCAAGTGGTCTGACAATGTTTCTGACATGGACAACCGTTCCGTTTTCCGTTAACAAACATTTCAAATCAAACCGCCCAAATCTTTTCTCTCTCATACACACGACCATTCAAAATCCTATAAATACCACCATACTGTTTCATCTTCGTCTTCCTCATCATTCCCAAAAAATTCTCAAGAACCCTAACATCGACTAAGTGTCTTTTACTTCCTCAAACCTTCAAATTTCTCAAATGGCTCACAGACCCAATCCCTTTCTGCCAGTTTTCGTTGGTGAGGATGTTGTTAAACATCCTTCTGTCACCACGATGCTGACCCTGAAACCCACCAACTACATAGCAAACCTCACAAACCCCAAAAACTATGTGGGGAAGGGTTACGATCAAATGGTGGAATTCCTGCAAGTTCATCCGTTGAACTATGCCCTGACTGCATCTCCTGGTGTCCTGTACCAGGAAATGGTATACGAGTTCTGGTACACCTGCTCTTACAATCCAAACACTAAGGTTATCAGAGGTACTATTCTCAATGGGACTCAAACCATTGAGATTACAGTCGATCTTTTGAGGGAAGTTCTTCATCTTCCAGTGGCTGAGAACTATGATCTCCCTCAGCCTGAAAATGAGCAACTGGGCAATCTGCTACGCTTCTGTGGTGTGGCAGAACCCAAGGTTGGAGCTACTCTGTACAGGAAGGAGTTATCACCTACATATAATTTCCTATTTTCCTCTGTGGCAATGTCATTCAGCAGCAAGGTTGGTTCCTTTGACCAACTTAGTAGAGATGAAGTGCCTATAGTCCTTCAGCTGGTGGATGGGACTACACTTGACATGGCCAAATGGATCTTCTTGAACATGAGAAACCTGGTACAACAAGCGACAAGACCAGCAGCTGTCAGATATCCCAGGTTCCTGAGTCTCATCTTCTGCCATGTCTGTGGTGAGCATCTATATCACTCTCAACCCCTACTTAAAACTTCTGCATTCCCTGTGATAGGGAATAGGGTGTTTCATACTCCTGTACTGGAAAATGAGCCTCCTCTCTCAACACCAATGAGGAGGCTGTTGGGTTTAGTGGAAGGACCCTCTGCTGTGAGGGTGGATCCAGTCACTGCTGCTCCCGGTGGAAAATCCAAAGCCAGGTCTAAGTTGGTAAAAAGGACCTTGGCAGCTGAAGCTGGGCCTGCTAAAAAGAAGGCCAAAACAGCTCAAGCTGAGTCTGCTCCCTTAGCCTCTGTGGCTGAGGAAGAGCAGATTCCTCACCCTGGCTCATTTGTTGAGCCTGAAGCCTTTATGGCTGGTGCCTCTGTGGCACAAGAGACTATGGAACAGTCCAGCCCCACTGTTCCTGACCCAGTCTCCCATCCAGTCCAAACAGATCCCCTCTCCTCTCCACAATCACCCACTTCATCCATTCGTTATCAAAGAAAATCCTTAGCCAAAAAGAAACTAGCCCAGAAAACAGTCTCCTCTGTTCCCTATCAACAGGGTTCAGTTGTAAAAGAAGCAACCCAAGCTGCCTCTCCTATTTTGGGAGAAGGTTCAGCTCATTTGGAGCCTGCTTCACTCCAGCCTGAGTCACCCTTGAGTCAGCCTAGACCCTCTGGTTCCTCCCAACAGGAACCAGTTGTACAAATGGAGATACCCACATCAACTATCCCAGCCTCCCGACAGGCTGAGGATATTGAAAGACAGGAGCCCTCTCCGCTCCACACTGAGTCCACACTGTCCCCCAATCATATCTCCTTACACCCTGAGTCTGCACGAGGTGCCCACGCTGCTGACATAGACCAATCAGCAGCTCAGCCTCAAACTTCTGTTCCCCATGATTCAGCTGTTCAACACCAAACAGCTGCTGAGGGACCAACAACACAAGCTGATGAACCTCAGGGATCATACCATCCCTCTGGTGAGGCTGATCCCTCAATGCAAATTCCATCAGCAGGTTTCACCACTGCTGATGTTGAAATGCATATCCCCTCTCCCCATGATGAGGTGCCTTTAGACCAAGGCACTGCAGAGGGAACCACCACTGGTCTTCATGAGGGTGCTGCAACACAAGCAGCATCTGAGAGGCCCCAAACATCATCTCCTTCTCCTAATGATGCAGCTACAGCCGCTGCTGAAGGAACCCTTGATCCCTCTAACCTGGGCCACCTTACTTTTGCCCAGGCTATGGAACTATTGTCCAAAGTTTCTCTTCCTTCTCCCTCTCATCCTCAAACACCAGCCTCATCATCATCTTCTCCATCTACTCACTCCAAACAGTCCACCCATACACCACCATCTTCCAAAGACCTGCCTTTGAAGGATCAGCTTTCATTGCTGACCAACAAAGTTGGTTCTTTGGAACATACCATGCACTCCCTACCATCAATAATCTCAGACTCTGTGTCTGAGCAGCTCAAAGGATTCTTTGATACGTTTAAAGAATCCTTCCCAGTTACTCCACAAGCTGACCACTCTCCACAGCTGCTTGCACTCACTGCACAGCTGCAAAATGTAACCAACTCTCTTTCCTCTATCCTCTCCTCACAACAGGACTCTGTGTCCTCTATGACAGCTATTTCTCAACAGCTGTCCTCTCTCCTCACTTCCTGTAATACTACCATTCCTTCCACATTGGCCAGCCTGAACACTCTTATAGGTTCTCTATCAAATTCTGTGTCATCAAACCTTGCTGATGTGCAAGATTCTCTTGAACTTCATCTTGCACAGCTCCAAAGTTTGTTGTTCACAGCTTCTGATAGAGACAACATTGTTAAGCTGACCACTTTTGCTGATTCCCATTCTTCTTCTCTTCAAAACTGTCTTTCCCAGCTTGGTGAGGTGAAGGACAACTTGGCTTACTTAGTGAACAGCCTTGTTGGTCCTAAACCTCCCAAACCTGCTGGCAAGCCTGCTGACTTTGTGTCTTCAGGCAGACCAGGGGTTGAAGTCGCTGCATCATCTCCTTCAAAGGGGGAGAAATCATCTGCCTCGAAGACTAAGTCTAAGGGGGAGAAGATTCCTTCTCCTAAGGAGATACCAGTGTCTGCAACCCAAACTGATCAACCAGCAGAAACAGGTGCAGCTGAAGGTGCTTCCCAAGCTGCTATGCCTACTCAGGCTGGCTCTCCAAACCCTGCTCAGTCTAAGGGGGAGGAAGTCATTCCTGAGGACAGGCCTAGCAGCAAAAGGAGGCACCTTATTCTTTCAGAGGAAAAAGAAGAAGAAGAAGAAGAAGAAAGTATTCCTGAAGCTGCTGTCCCTAAAGCAGCAGCTAAAGGAAAAGAAAAGGCAGCGGTGGATCCTATTGAGCAGAAACAGGCAGAAACTCAGTTTCACAAAGCCAGAGCCAAAGAGATGGGCCTCCCTATGCACAAATACTTTGAGTTTAGGGAAGAACAACTTAAGGCTCTGGAAGAGTTAAGAAAAGAAGAACAATCTGCCAAAGCTGCTAAGTCTCTTGCCCTCCAAGAAGCAAAGAAAATAAAAATGTCTACCTTGGAGGTGCAAAAGAAAATAATGGAAGCTGCCAAGCAATCAGCAGGAGAAAAAGGGAAGGAAGTGGAAAAAGGTACTCAGGTCTCAGTGACCAAATCAACAGTACCTTCTGCCAGAGCCAAATTCCATTTTGACAACTTGGCCAAAAAGAAATTTCATGATGTTGCTACTAGAAGGCTGGCCAAGGAAGGAATTGTCAAAGCTGTTCCCATATCAAGAAAAGGCACTCAGTGGAAACTTCAGATCACAAGGATGGGTGCAACAGGCCCTGAATTGGAATCATATGATCACGCTGATGTGGCTCAAATGGGTTACAGGGAATGGGTGGAACTGGCAGTTGCCCTGAGCCAGTCTAAGTCAGAAACGGCTAAGACTATCAGGGCATACATAAAGAAGCTGATGGAGAGAGTGAGTGAGTTGGGCCTGATCCCTAAAGAAGTCAAAGAGGGTGTCTCTGTGACATCCCCTAAAATCAAGGCCAGAAGGAAAAAGAGAGATTCAGAGCTGGAAGAACTCCTTATGATGATTGAACAAGGAGATTATGCTGTGGAAATTAAAGGAGTTGACCACAGCCTGCCTGAAGGAGTTGAATTTGAAGATGGCAAAGTGATTGAAGAGCCTGAGTTAGGGGCATTTTTTGTGGATCCCTTATCTCAGAAGAAATGTTTTCAAAGAGCTTCTGACCTACACAAAGTTGGTCTTAAGCAGCTTGCAGCCTTCAGAATTGCCACCTCCTTCAGTCAGTCCAGCCAATGGAGAGCAGCTGTCTGGGAAGAGCTGAAAGGATTTTATGACAGAGGTGAGCTCCAAAGTTCTAACTTTATGTTTCTTACAGCTGAACTTGAAGAACATGAAGAAACAAGGGAAGAACTTTTAAAAAGATTCAAAGAAGGGATGCCACCCCCTGTCGAATGAAGTCCACCTGCCATCTGGGTAGGTGAAGAATGGAAGCTGTCCATTAGTTGGACAGGCTTGCCATTAACTGCTCCCGTCTCAAACAGTCCAAATCTTGTACATAAGTTGTACACTCTGTACATTAGTTGTACACAATTACATTAGTTGTAATTTTTTATTTTTTACATTAGTTGTAAAATACATTAGCACATTAGTTGTACTTTTGTAAGAACATATGTTGTTCAAGTATAATCAAGAATCAGTGTATATATAAACTGATCTTTTACTTTACTGTAATGTTGTAATTTTATTTCAGCAAATGTACTGTAAAAATATATATTGATTTTTGACAAAACCAGCTTGGACTGGTTATTGCAAATAGGGGGAGATTGTTAGGCACAAAAAGGCCTCAGTCAAACCTGCTCTTCATCTGAGGGGGAGATTTTATAATCAAACCTGTTGATACATTTGAAGGTTGAATTTAAGGCCTGTTATATGCCTTATTGAAACCTGAAAATGATTTGCAATATCAGTCTAAAGCTGTTCTATACGTTGCATGTGTTGCAACCAAGACAGTTTGTCCAAGCTGATCAGTCTGCTGATCAGGCTGGACATAAACTGTCTACGCTGCTCTACACTGTTGAGCAGCTTGGGCATTTTTAAAGTGTTCTGTTCTTTGTGAACAGAACCTGTTCTTTGTGAACAGGCTAAACACTTTATGGAATTTGTTTCCAAGTCATCATGTATTGTTTTTAACTACCAGATCAGTTTACACAGTTGAAGACAAAGTGGAAAGCAGAACCGCTCAGCCTGCCCAAGCTGTTCTGTTACATGAAGACAAACGGATATTTGAAAAAGGGTGACAGACCTTTTTCTTATATCAAAATAGGCCTTTACAAGGAAGAAAGACGCAAAGTTGACATTCCTAAAATGGTTAAAGGCAATGCAACAGTAGAAAGTAAAAAGACAAAAGTTCTGCACAAGAGAAGGCAAGTCTGCTTTTCAGAAAAGTGCAGAAAAGTTATATTGTCTTTTCAAACAAGACTTCTCCTTTTTCATTCTGCCCAATGAAGATGTTTCTCTTAGATCCTCTAAGTGAGTATAAAAGGAAGCTTCTAAGGTCAGAAAGAATGTGAAGAAAGCTAAGTGCTTAAACCAAGAGTGAACGTGCAAGTGTGATATTCATGCATGCAAATCTTCTGTAAACAAGCTTCTGTGTGTCTAAGCTGTTTACCAAAGCTGTTCCTTAAAGTCTTGTAAAATACAGTGAGTGCATCTTAGTGAGTGTGTTCATTGTAATCTAGTGTGAGTGTGTCTTAGACTAGAAACCATACTGTTGTATTCTGTCATCTCAGCTTGAACAATTCCGCAGTCAAGCTTGTTTGTAATTAACATTTGTTGATAATACATACAAACATTGAGAAAAAGAGTGTGTAGTATTTTAAATACTGTATTCACCCCCCCTCTACAGTTTATTACTATATACTTTGGGAACCTTTCGGGACCTACAAAGATGCACTACAAAACAGGCTCGAGGAAAATTGTGAAGAAGGACAAATATGAAAAATCTGGAGAAAGCAGTGGAAGAAAGACTGACAAATATGAAAAATCAGACAAGTCAGCAAAGAGAGATTCAGAACAAAAATTTTATAACTGTGGACAACTAGGTCATTATTCCCGAGAATGTAGACTCCCAGTAGTCAAAAACTCAGACTACTATACGAGAAAGGCTCTCTTACCCAAAGAAAAAGAGTCTGGAAAAGCTCTTATGGCGGAGGATGGCCACTGGTTGCAGTTGTCTGAAGATGAAGATATTCTGGATGAAGATGCACATATTTGCCTCAAATTAGAGATTTTCAATGAGTCAGAACTAAGTGAATCAGCCATGATAGCTGAGGATGAAGTATGGGTTGGTTTAACTGATGAAGAGAATACAGAAAGACAAGAATCTGAGGAGGAAGAGACAGAAGAAGTTGCATTGATGGCAACTGGCAAAACTGAGGCTGAAAATGATGAAGATTCAGAGTCAGACAGATCAGATGATTCAGATAAGCTAGAGGTACATTCTAATTCTGACTCTGATATTGATGAATCATGTGCACTAGAAGAAAAACTAACTCATATGGCCTTTATGCTTAAAAAGTTTGAAAATCTTTAAAGGCGGAAAAGAAAAATGCTCATTCTTTGGAAAACAAACTTCGTAATGAACATCACTTAGTTTTAGACTTTTCCAAAGATAAAGCATTAGCTTTACGAGCAGTTTCAGATTTACAAGATAAGGAAAGAGAACTACAAAGCAATATACTTGATCTTAATCACAATATATCTAATTTACAAGAAAGACTGCGAATAGCAGAATTAGAAGCTTCCAATTTTTCTGTAAAATATCATGCTATTTTTGAAGAACGAACTAAACTTTATGAGAAAATAAAGAAGATGGAAGATGAATTTATCAAAAAGAGGGCAAACAGATCAAACCATTTATTTAAATCAACCAAAAGACACAGAATTTTATATAAATCTGGAATTGGTTGAGAAAATCCAAAGTATCTGACAAAAGCAATATCTAGTTCACCAACACTATATGATGTCAGATACATGAACTTAGGATTAAAAATGGCATTTATGAAAGCCTCCGATGAAGTAGAATCTAGTGAAGAAATAAAAAGATTACGATCAGACAAAATGCAAAATTCTGGTGATTATACCAGAATAAATGAAACAAGTAATATTTCTGATATTAAAGAAGAGTACATTCAAACATATTCTGAAAAAGATTTGTCTGAATTACCTACTCAATCTCAAAAGTTATATCTGCCATCTTAAATTCTAGAAAAGATAAATTCTGATCTAGAATTGAAAATTAAAAATTTTGAGACAGAGAATAGAACTCTCAAGGCTGAACTGAGAACTATGGAACAAAAGTTACAAAATCAGCCTAAAAACATAAAGTTGTCTGATCCACAATCCTCAACTTCTCTAGATTCTATAAATTCAGAAAAGGAATTTGATCTGTATATGCACTCTGACTTTAATTCATTAGAGCAAATGTTTGGTAAAATTGATGAATTTGTCAAACCTTTGCATAAAAAACAATCAGATGATAATAAAGAACCTGTTAAAATTCTGCAAAGAATTTCTACAGATTCATTAAAATCATTTAAAAATTCACCATTATTACATCAAAAGAAGGAGAAAACAAAAGTTATTGTTAATATTCCTAACTTTAAAAAAGGTAAATCATCTTCATCAGCAGACTCCATTGCACTTAAAGTCCAATCTTCAAAAGGTATGAGAAATTTACAGAAGAAACAAGTATCTAAATCTACTAATTCTCGTACCTCTTTTATGTCAGATATCATTGTGAACGGTTCGAGAAAACAAGTTTGGAGAAAGAAGAAAAGAGAACAGAAAAACAAGAGTATAAAACAAGAGTGGCGCGTGAAGAACAAAATTGTTACAGATAGAAATAGCAACATTGAACATTCTGTCTGTAATAATAAATTTGTTAATAATTCTTGTATAAAGTTTTCAAGAACGGACTTAATTGCTTTGAATTCTTGTGCTTGTAAGCCTTCAATTGTTAAATCTAATAAGCTCGTCTGGCAACCGAAGAAAAAGGACCCATTTTATGAACAGAAAAAGGTTCCACAGAAAAGAATTTCAAAAACAATTCCACCACGAATTGTATAAAAGTGGATACCTAAAAGAACAGTTCAAAAGTGGGTACCTAAAACAACATCAAATGATAAGCTAAAAGCCATATCTGTTAAGAAAACAAATAATACGTTGCATGAATTACCTAAAACAAAAGTACCCAACTACAAGTGGGTACCTCATGTGCTACTTCGTCTTATAGGTAAACCATGTCTGGTATCTTGACTCCGGATGTTCCAAGCATATGATCGGACAAAGAGACACACTCACGGACTTTGTAGAAAAATTTCTGTGGGACGGTCAGATTTGGAAATGATCAGTTTTGTCCAATCAGAGGATACGGAAGACTCAAATACGACAAAATTACCATTCAAAAGGTTTTCTACGTTGATGGTCTTGGACATAATTTGTTTAGTATTGGACAGTTGTGTGATAAAGGATTAGAAGTCAATTTCAAAGCCAATCGGTGGAGCATCAGATCCGGAGAAGGAAAGGAAATATTGGTAGGAAACAGGAAAACCAATTTGTACTCCATTGACTTAGCCTCGATTAATCAGAAGAAAGATGTCTGGTTACTGTCAAAAGCTACATCTAAAACAGCATGGCTATGGCATCGTCGCCTTTCACATCTGAACTTCAATGAGTTAACCAACCTAGCGAAAGGGGGGTTAGTTAAAGGGCTGCCAACTCTCAAATTCCAAAAGGAGCAGTTGTGTGCCGCATGTGAAAAAGGAAAAATGACAAGAGCTTCACACAAATCCAAAACTGAACACTCATCCACGAGAGCACTGGAATTACTTCATATGGATTTGTGTGGACCAATGAGAGTACAAAGCATTAATAAGAAACGACATGTATTGGTGATAGTTGATGACTATTCACGATACACATGGGTTTTCTTCCTGAGGTCCAAATCGGATGCAACCGAAACTATCATAGACTTCATCCGGAAAATACAAGTGAAGCTGCAACTCACAATTCAATCAATCCGCTCAGATAACGGAACAGAATTTAAGAACAAATCGCTTGACTCATTTTTGAATTCTGTAGGAATAACACATCAGTTTTCAGCTGCTCGAACTCCACAACAAAATGGTGTCGTTGAAAGAAGAAATCGGACACTAGTGGAATCAGCTCGGACGATGCTGGCATATTCAAATTTACCGTTATTCTTATGGGCAGAAGCAGTTGCAACAGCTTGTTTCACACAGAATTGTTCAATCATAAATAAGAGATTCGGAAAGACTCCTTATGAATTGATTAATAAACGAATACCTAATATTAAATTTTTCCATGTCTTTGGTTGCAGATGCTTTATTCTAAACGACAGATAATCTTGGAAAGTTTAATCAAAAGGCAGATGTAGGAATATTCATCGGATATTCAAAGGAGTCGGTTGCCTTCCGTGTGTACAACAAGAGAACCAAGACAGTCAACGAGAGCGTGAACGTCAAATTCGATGAAGGAGTGGTAATGGCTTCTGAACACACCAGTTCAAGACCCGAACCTAAAACGCAGACTTCATTGGAGTCATCTGAACAAAATACTGAACACTCAGAATTACATAAGTTGTTTGAGAATTTTTATGAAGACTATTTTGAAAAGCCCAAAACTAATGTTCTAAATTTGGTGCCTGACAGGATTACTGAAGATCCAGTCGTAGTCTCTGATCTTTCTCAACAACAAGTTTCAGAAGAAACTGGAGAAACCTCAACAACAAATGTGCAGTCGACAACTGAGATTGTACAACCCATTGAACCTCCAAATTCTTCTAAAACCCCCATAACTTCTGAACATTCAGAAGCTCCTACCTCAGATGTCCCACCTACTACATCTGAAGTAACCCCCCAACCAACATATCTAGATCGTAATCCCAATCAAGACCAAATAGAACCGTTTCCACATAGTGGACAAGAAATCACCCAATAGAAAACATTATTGGTGATCCATCCGCTTCAGTCCAAACCAGAAGGGCCACCATAAATGAGTGTCTATTTTCAAATTTTCTAAGTAAAATAGAGCCCAAGAATGTAAAACAAGCTCTTCTGGACGCTGATTGGATTATGGCGATGCAAGAAGAACTGAACCAGTTCGAACGGTTAAAGGTCTGGAGACTTGTTGAGCGCCCAAAAGACAAATCCATTATAGGCACGAAATGGATCTTTAAAAACAAGAAGGATGAACATGGAGTAGTCATTCGGAATAAAGCTCGTCTCGTTGCCAAAGGATACAGCCAACAAGAAGGGATTGACTACGATGAAACGTTTGCACCAGTTGCACGAATCGAAGCGATTAGAATGTTTTTAGTTTTTGCCGCTCATAAAAACTTTACAGTTTATCAAATGGATATTAAAACTGCGTTTTTAAACGGGGAACTAACAGATGAATTATATACATATCAGCCCGAAGGTTTTACTGATCCTTCGAAACCTGATCATGTATATATTTTAGATAAGTCACTGTATGGCCTTAAACAAGCACCGCGTGCTTGGTATGATGCACTTTCAACATATCTGTTGAAATGTGGATTCAACAAAGGTGCAGTTGACACAACCCTGTTTATAAAACGTCAGGGGCCGGATATCATAGTTATACAAATATATGTAAATGACATAATACTTAGGTCTACAAATCCGGAATTTTGCAAGAAATTCGCATTTTTAATGTCCCAAAAATTCGAAATGAGCATGATGGGAGAAATAAATTTTTTCTTAGGATTACAAGTTAAACAATTAGCTGATGGTATTTTTATCAATCAGTCAAAATATATACAAGACATGTTAAAGAAATTTAACATGGTCAACAGTACTCCTATGAAAACTCCCATGGCTCCGGATTCAAACTCAAAACTCGTTGAGGACATTTCGGGGAAACCTGTAGATGTCACTCACTATCGAGGTATAATTGGGTCATTAATGTACTTAACAGCTAGTAGACCAGATATTATGTTTGCTATATGTGTGTGTGCAAGATATCAGGCGAATCCTAAAGAATCACATTTAACAGCTGCGAAAAGAATTTTAAGATATCTCAAAGGCACTCCAAACCTTGGTTTGTGGTATCCTAGAGAATCTTCATTTAATCTATCTGCTTTTTCTGACGCTGATCACACAGGTGATAAGATGGACAGAAAAAGTACGTCTGGAGCAGTACAGTTCTTAGGTGACAAACCCGTGTGTTGGTCATCCAAGAAACAACATTGCGTCTCATTGTCTACAGCTGATGCAGAGTACGTTTCTGTATCTTCTTGTTGTTCTCAAGTGTTGTGGATGAAGAGCCAACTACGCGATTACAGGTTTACACCAAATAAAATACCCATCTACTGTGATTCTCAGAGCGCAATAGCTATTGCATCAAATCCGGTGCAACATTAAAAAACAAAACACATTGACATTCGGTACCATTTTATAAAGGATCATGTAGAAAATGGAAATATAGAATTATATTTTGTGCCTACTGAATATCAACTAGCTGATTTGTTTACCAAAACGTTAGATGAAAAAAGGTTTAATTTTTTGGTATACAAATTAGGTATGTTGAATCGTTAAGATTTAATAATTCAGTAGTTTCAATTTATAATTTTTATTTTTTATTGATTTTAATCTGATGTTAAATTCTTAAATCTTAAAAAGTTAATATTCTTTGGAATTTAACAAGATCTGGATTGTTATGTGCAGGGGGAGCAGAAAATAAATTTATCTGATTTTGAGTAAATCTGATAAAATTTATCTGTTATTTTGTAGGGGGAGCTGAGCTGAGAAAAATGATATACATTTGAGGGGGAGCAGCATTCAGAAATTAAAGGGGGAGAATTTTAATTTTTTTGTTTTGGATTGTTGTTTTTGTTAATTTTTCTTTTTGTGTATTTTCAATTTTTTGTGTGTTTAAATTTGTTTTGATTTTTTTTTTCAGAAATTTTTTTTTGTTTTGTTTTGTTTTTGTCTTATTTTGTTAAATTTTTTTTTAAAAGATAGTGGGTTGTGGAAATTAAATTGATCTTATAATGAAGAGATTTGGGCCGGTAAAAATTTTTTTTCAAAACAATGGCCGGGTCAAAGGTTTCTTTAAATTTGAATTTCAAATTTCAAAAACAATTTTTCAGAAACCGACTTCCCATCTTCTTCTCCAACAAGTTTCTTCAACATAAAGAAACCTCAAACCCACATATCTTCGAAAGATTAAAGATACTATTTCAGTATATTGTGAGTAATTTTGTTTTATATGTTTCTTTCATTTGTTTTTACATCAATAAGTAACTGTTAACTGTTGTGTTCATCATTCTATATTTTTGTTCGAAGAGTTCGTATTTGTGTTCATAGTGTTCTTGATTTTTTTTTTGTTCTTCAAACTGAAATTAAATGTGTGGAATGATTCGATGTATGAATGTGAACATGAATATGAAATTTCATGGTTCAAAACAATCCACACAAACAGAAACTTGGATTTTAAATGTCAAAAAGCTTCGAGTTAATGTTTTTCTGAAATCTGCATTTTTAACAACTTAAATGTTGTTTTTAATCAAAGTTCAGTAAAACGAAAGTGTTCAAAATTGATTTTCGAGAGGGATACAAGTTTTAAATCACTGAATAACTACTTGGAATCAATTTTTGAATAGTCGGTGTATAAAGGACTTGGAAATAAATATATTAAGACTTTCTCGATTAAAGGCTTCAATCGAGAACATTCTTCGTTTCATTCGAGTTGAGTCTAATGCACATCGAGAAAGACTAAGAGACAATTGAGTTGACTAAAGTATCATTCGAGGAACTCTATGTATCATGCGAGTTGACTGTATGTTTGACAATTAGAACATTTTTAGAACAACAATCTCGATTAACATTTTGCCCGAGAGATGTATGTGTGAATTGCAGTTTCAGATCAATCAAACAACAAATTAAGAACAATAACAATTCATTAATCAAATCACTAACCGAATGATTCAATATCTGAGAATGTCGATTACAATGATGAGATAATAATTTCCAATTCCAGTAACTGCTATATTCTCCCGTACAAAAGTGCAAAATGTCAGATCTATATCTACTGAAAGTCAAACATACTATTTATATACATATTTGACAGCTTATGCTCTGAAGACAACGTATACCACTCTATTCGTTGTCTTCCTCCCCTATAGAAAGTTGGCACAACCAATGACATGGATATCAACTGTTCCAGATACATTCATTGCTTATTCAAGTTCATTCATGCAAATGTAATCCAAGTGACAGTTTTCGTATAAACAAATTAGCTTTCACAACAAATATTCTTAAGACAACGTATGCAACTCGATTAATTGTCTTCCCCTTTTTATTGAGTTGGCACAACTAATGATATCATTATACCCTGTTATATACAATACCCATTGTATAAAGACCATTCATTCAAATGCATGTTCCACAACCAATGTTCTTAAGACAGCGTATACAACTCGATTAATTGTCTTCCCCTTCGTTACAAAGTTGGCACAACTAATGATATCACTATACACTGTTATATACAAAACTCGTTGTTTAACAACCCATTCATTCATTCACAAAAAAGATCCACAACCCCTTTAAGCACAAATGGAAACTGAAATTACATAACATTCATTCATGCCATAATATGCAAACTTAATAACAAACACCAAAATGTGTTTAGCCCAACGTGATTTGGACTTGCACACTAACAACAAATGACATAATGAAGTACATACTAACTACCAAACCAGTGTGTAGAACACAAGAAGTTGGCTGCTGGAATGCTTGATTAATGATCCATTTTGTTGTGTTCTCCTCTCGATCGCCTCTAAAAACCCTCCTCCGTGTGTAAAAACGGTCATTCCTGACTGTTAAACGAGACCCCCTCGTTAGAAAAACGAGAGTAAAATCTTCCCTCCTGTTCTGGTAACCGTTCCCTCTTAAAAGCAATGCTCCCACAGAAACTAACGCACCAGCATCTTGGACGCTGGCTAGGACGCCGCAACCTCGTATCAGGCGTTATGAAGACGCTCATCTTCTGAAATCACACATTTTATGCGCTTCTTTAGCGTCTAGGACGCCGAGCACTTTCTTGCAGAGACTGGTGTACTAGGGTCGACCCAGCGTCGCGGACGCTGACCTGGACGCCGAAATATCGTCGCGGACACTGTCCAGGAAACCGAAATCCCGTCGCGGACGCTGGCTTGGATGCTAAACGTTTTTTGAACTCCCCAAGCTATCATTTTGCATCTTTTTTTACCAATCACCTACAACAAACAATTCAAATCAGCAGTACCAACTTTCTTGCATTTAACACACTAGAACATAACAAAAACACACAAAAACATAAGTGATTAATATCAGTGATCACAAACTAAGTCATTCATAAAATAAAAACAAAGCAACAAGATAATTAAAAAGCATAACAATTAAGATTTAAGAAGCATATAAAGAAGAAACAAATAAATAAAAGGACGCCAACTACTTCAACAAAGGAACATATAAATTAGAAACAAAATTACAAAATACTTATATACCTAATACCTCAAAGTCTCAAACCTTCAAGTTTAAAAGAAGGGCAGGAGCAGAGAGAGTGGCGATGGACTGACAGAGACACAGAGTGACGGTCGACGGACGCACGAACGGACTGCGGCGACAGGCAACGGACTGACGGACTGCATTACTTTCTTCTTGGGTAGCGCTACAGCCTACAGCCGGTGAGCAACTTGCTTCCTTCTTTGCGTACGTTAAGCCACGACAACTAGGCACCGGGTATGCTAATTTAGTCATCTTTAATCCAAGCCTTAAATCCCTAATCCAAGCCCAGACCCAAATACAAGTATTTTTTTTGAAAATTATGTGTTATATAGGTAACACAATATTGCGTTTTTGTATATTTTTTCTTAGATATTATATCAGATTATTTATATATATACATAAATTATAAAAAAACTATCAAAGGTATAGGGGTCGAAGTTGAAAAATCATCGGGGTCAAAAAAAATTTAACTATATATATGTAATACGTAAAAAAAATAATCGGGGTCGTTTGACCTCCACCCCGTAAAGGTAGGTCCGCCCCTAAATGTTATTTTACATATTAATGTAATTAAAGTTTCATTTTAAGTGATATTTTTGAAAGAAAAATGATACTTTCTGAAACCTTAGTGTCATACTATTCTACTATATTATAGAAAAATGACATTAAATAGCCTGAACTTTTAAGTATGTACACATTTATGTAGTGAACTTTTTTTTGTGCACATTTGGTAGTCAAAGTTTCAGAAGTGTTCCAATTAGGTAGTTGGGTTACCTTTTAACCGGTTGATTCCGGTTTCTAAGCCTACGTGGGCAATTTTTTTATGACGTGGCTACCCGTTTTTATAACATACCCGGTTTTGTCTTATGTGACAATCCGTTTTTATAACATACTCGGTTTTTTTATAACCCGGTTCATACGTTCCAACATATCAAGGCTCATACGCACAACAATTTCTCACTCAAGATCGTTACGATGTATTCATCTTCTTGGAACCACCTTAATTTTCAGCAAGATTGTTCAAGCAATCTCCATCAATGAGGTAGATGTTTGTTGTCTATGAGACCGAAGACCTCGTGGAACAATCGTTAGCCTAAATTTCTTATTTTAACTTTGATTATGAATATATTTGAGCCCTAAACGTTAGCCTTAAGTTTTGAACGTTGAACGTTATATGTTGGAACGTCAAACCATGTTATATAACTGGGTAATAAAACCGGGTACGTTATAAAAGCGGGTTGCCACATCAGATAAAATCGGGTATGTTAAAATAATGGGTAGCCACGACATAAAAAGATTGTTCATGTAGCCTTGAAAACCGGAATCAACCGGTTAAAAGGTAACCCAACTACCTAATTGGAACACTTTTGAAACTTTGACCACCAAATGTGCACAAAAAAAGTTCACTACATAAATGTGTACGAACTCAAAAGTTCCCATTTTCCCACTATTATATACATTGATTATAAATAACATTTTAAATTTATATTATATTTTTTTATAATAATGAATGATCATGATTGATTTTATTACCATATTATAAATGTAATCTATACATGTATATATTATAAAAAACACATAAATGTCACGTTTCACCTTTATGTTTGACTAGAAAAGATAAATACAAATTATATTTTAAAACAAGATAAAAGATAAATACAATTTATCATATTTAAAATCTATGATCATTAACTTTAACCAATATTTGTCATCATTTAATATTTATTGTTTTATTATGAATATACTATAAGTTTTATAAAACTATTTTTTGAACCAATTTATATAATATTTATAAACGTTAAATAATATTTATAAAATAAAAAATCCTAAATTATATCAATTAAAAATACATAACTTTTTAATAATAAATTAAAGTAATATCTAGAAAGAAAAAAATAAAATATTAACAAAACAAAATTTCATATCATTTTTTTTATCATAATAAAATATATAAAAATTATTTTTCAATTAAATCAATTAAAAATATATAAAAATAAAATAAAAAAACAGATTAATGATAAATAAAGTAATTAAAATTCATAGATATAAGAGTTAGAAAAACAATAGGTATGCTATATTGTTCTTTTTCATATTTAAAATATATAAATATTTTTTATTAAAAATATTGACGTAATATGTAAGTTAGTGTAACATCCCGAAATTTGACCTGCTACGTGGATTTTTATTATTGGATATGTTAATTTATTAATATTGCTTTGTTCGAGTAATATCCTGAGTAGTGGATCATACGTGTCGGGATTGCGATATATGTGGCACTGGGTTATTATTTTAGCGGATTGTTAATAATTATGAGATCACGGAGTTAAATGAATTTAAATGATATTAGTATTGAAATTTGAAAATACGGTATCGGGTTTGAATTATTGGGTATCAGGATGCTATAATGGGAAGTAGTATATATATGGATTTGTCACATCCTTGCTTTAATCACGCTTGCTTAATACCCAGAAAGAATGCTTGCACAATTGAGACATTTCATGCTGAAAGGAGATGCCACCACTAGGGGTTACCGCTGACAGATGATCAATCTGTGATGCGGGGCTAGCTACCCGCATAATGCTTGGGATAGTGGTGAGCATCGGAATTGCTTGCTTGTAAAGTAAAATTCTTATGAATGCACAAAGAAACGCTCATATAAGGGTTGTTGTATAATATGCAGAACAATAAACAAATAGCAATATATTATGCACATTAATAGATCAGATGTAAGATCCGGCTAAGCTGAGCACCGCCTGTACCACAATGTTCGCCTTCACTCACAAAAGTCTATTGAATTCCAAAGAATGCATATAGAAGCAAATTATGTCTCAATTACATATAATACATGAAACAAGAATAACTGTTACTCACAGTACTGTCTTACGCTTTGAAATACTCTGAAATGCTTGCTTGGGCTTATCTATGCTTTATATTGCTTTGAAACACTTGCACTTGCTTATCTAGGCTTTAATATATTCTTGCACTGGCTTTGACTCATAAACGAGTTAAACCGCTTAATTTAATATCTGTAGTACTGTGAAATATCTGTAATTTAACATTACAGAACATACGCTAAATTAATAATGCTAGCTTAAAATTCCAACATTTACAAACCATAACTTCTAGCTAAATATCTTGCTAATTATTTTGTTAATTTATGCGTTGTCCATGAATTTTATCAATTAAATTCGAATTTAGGGGGAAGGGTTCGAATTTATATATTAAATTCGAACATATAGCTAAATTCGAAGGCATGAATTTCGAACCCAAGGTTTCGAATTTAGCTATTTTCGAATTTGTTCTATGCATTTCGAGTTTGTTTGTGTTTTGCAGCTTTCAACCATGTATTTCCAAGTCAAAAATCATGAATATGCTAAGGGAATAGTCTTGGTTCGTTTCTATTATAAATCTAACAGAATCGAGTTAACACTCAAGCAATAATAGCTTTAAACGAATAAAAGATGGGAAATTTGGACTTTTCTTCAAAACCGAAAGTAAGAAAGAAGAAAATGGCAATTATTACCTCAAACTCGAATCAAATCTCACATGCAATGACAGATCCGTGTAGTACTCTTCGAGATCTTTCCGATGACGTATAGTACTCGAGATTTGGCCAGTCGGTTTAGGAGAAAAGCTAGAGAGAAGGTCGGGTTTTAGAGAGAGAGGCTCTCAAGCTTGTAGCTGAATTTTGCAAAAGTGAGAAAAGTGAACACTCCGCTCCTATTTATACCAAAACTCGAAATTACATCATTTAACGCAAATTGCCCAAAAATACATAAAATAAAAAGCAAGGTGTTATAGGATTCCTTTTAAATCCTTGTTCCATTTTCATTTCCCAAAATAGAAACTGAAAGTGTGTATGTGTGTGCGTGGGTGTGGCTGGAACAGAAAGAAAGCCATAGAGACTCAAGAAGTTGCTGACTGAATTCATCTTTTATCTTCATTTGTGTTCTTGAGGTAAAAGAGGTAAGAAACTACCGATTTTGTGGTGTAAATTCGTGTTATATGTTGTAGGATTCATGGGTATTGGCCTAAAGGCCTGTAGGAACTAGTTATGTGATGATTTGTAAAGTCCTTTATTTGGGAAATCGAGTTTTGGGGTTAAGTTTGCCCCTGGTCAGCCATGAAAGTGAAGCAAGGTATACCAGTTCGTCTGTGATCGCGACCGCGATCCTTATAGCGCGACCGCGATGAGCATAGGGCGGTGGGAGGAGTAAGGCCAGCGATTAAGGGCATGGCCAAGATCATGAGTGCGACCGTGATGGCCTGAGCGCGAGTGCTGGCCGCGATCGGTCTGGTTAGGCCAAAATGGGTTTTGGGCTTTGAGGCCTAATTGTGGTTAATTTTGAGGTCCGGTTCAATTACAGGGTCTGTGTTTGAGTCTGTTTTGCGTATCAGTTTGGGTTCGAATTAATATTATGGGATCCATTATGTGGAAGTAGAACCTAGAGTTGATTGAGAGTTGTGTGTTCATTACTGTATGACGATACTATCTTTTGGGATTGTTAGTCGGTTTTTGCATAACTGCTCAGTATGTATGTATATTAGCTAGCCAGCAGTGTTATGTTAGTTGTATGAGATATCCGTAGATAGCAGAGATATGTTTGCTTTTGTAGAATGTGTTATCAGTATTAGTCTCCTAATCTGACTGTCAAGACATTGTATAAAAGTTTTAATTATCAGTGATTTATGTAATCCTCTGACATGTATATTATGAATTCATTGCGTTTTGCCACTTATGATATTACATTGATGTGACATTTATGTGTAAACAGAGGGTGTTACATGATGGTATCAGAGCTTGTGGTTTGAAGTCTGAGTATCATTAGCGGATGCTTAAACTTAAACCGTGTTCGGATCCTTCAAAATCATTCTTGAGACTGATATTAGCGGAATTTAACTGACCTAGCTTATTGTATGACGCTGGGTGATCTATTGGTTATTCCTAACCGCTTCGATTTGTGGAGGTTATAATGGCAGGACAGGGTGAGGGTTAAGGTGCAGACAGACCAGCGGGCGATGAGTATGTCCGCAAGTCAGATTTTCTTGATATTTTGGCTCAGTTTTTCGGTCATCAGGGTACAGGGTAGGGTACCCAAGGTATTGTATAACACCTTGCCTTTTATTTGCATTTTTATTTTAAGTAATTTTGAGCAATTTGCGTAAAAAGATGTAATTTCGAGTTTTAGTATAAATAGGAGTTGGGTGCTTCATTTTCTCACTTTTGCAAAACTATTCTAGCAACTCCAGAGCTCCTCTCTCTAGAATCGAACATCTCTCTAGCTTTTCTCCCAAACCGACCGGCCAAATCTCGTGTTCTATACGTTAACGGAAAGATCTCGAAGAGTACTACGCGAATCTCCTATTGCATGCGTGATTTCATACGGTTTTGAGGTAAAAATCGATCTTTTCGTTTTCTGCATTTTCGGTTTTGAAGATATGAGATTCGAGTCTATCATTTACAGGTGATTTAAAGCTAATTTCGCATAGGTTTTACTAGAATATGATAGATTAAGTATAATATAACTAAACCGAGGCTTATTACTTAGCTTATTTGTGGATTTGAGGCTTGAAAATGCATGTTTAAAGCTGTAACTTATGAACAAACTCGAGTATGCATAGAACAGACTCGAAATACCAAGAACAGACTCGAGTAGAGCTAGATTCGAGATATGGGTTTCGAATCTATCCTCAGATTCGAATGAGGTTCGAATCTAACCCCCATAATTCGAATCTGTCTTCGAACCTAACCCCTGGTTCGAATCTGTCTTCGAATCTGATGCTCAGATTCGAATCTGGCTTCGAGTCTGATGCTCAGATTCGAATCTAGCCCCTAAATTTCGAATTTAATTGATAAAATTTACGAACAACGCATAAATTAGCAAAATAAATAGCAAAATATTTAGCTAGAAGTTATGGCTTATAGATATTGGAATATTGAGCTAGCAATATTAACTTTGCACATGTTCTGTAATATTAAACTTCAGATATTATACATAAGCTGTTTAGCCCAGTTGCGAGTCAAAGCCAGTGCCAGAATATATTAAAAGCCTAGAAAAGCAAGTGCAAGCATTATAAAGCAATTTAAAGCGTAAATAAGCCCGAGCAAGTATTTCAGAGCATTTCAAAGCATTTTCAGTACAGTGAGTAACAGTTATTCTTGTTTACATGTTTTATATGAAATTGAGACATAAATTTGCTTCTATATGATTTCTTTGGAATTCAATAGACTTTTGTGAGTGAAGGCGAACACTGTGGTACAGGTGATGCCCAGCTTAGTCGGATCTTACATTTGATCTATTAATATGCATATTTATCTGCTATCTGTTTATTGTTCTGCATACTATACAGCAAACTTTGTGTTGGCGTTTCTTTGTGCATCTCATAAGCATTATATTTAGCAAGCAAGCAATTCTGATGTTCACCACTATCCCTTGAGCATTATGCGGGTAGCTAGCCCCGCATCACAGATTGATCATCTGTCAGCGGTAAACCCATAGTGGTGGCATCTCCGTTCTGCGTGAAATGTCTCAATTGTGCAGCGTTCTTTCTGGGTATTAAGCAAATGAGCAAGCAAGCAAGCAAGCAAGCATAACAGCCTTTTTAGGCACTTTCGCCTCATATTTTACATGCATTCATGAATATCTGTTTACTCACTAAGCATTAGCTTACAGTTGCTATTCACAATTTTTACAGGAAAAGGTAAAGAACAAGCTGGACCTTCTGCTTAGGTCTATTATCTGATCTGCCCAGAGGACTTAGCTCACTTTCAGCTTGTGGTATAGCTTTATGATGCCTTGGGTTCTGGGTAGCTGCTTTTATTTTAATAGTGATGTTTTTAGCAACTTAATACTGTAACCTTGTAGCACGTGTAGTGCAAGACTTATAATGTTTTATTTAGCTTTATGCATTTATTATTATTCCTGGGATAAGCAAGCATGTTTTAAAGCAAGGATGTGACAGGATGGTATCAGAGCATTAGTTTGAGGGATTCAAGTGTTAGCAATAACACTTGGACTCAAACTTTTAAGCAAAGATATTAGCTTCGAATGTCTAGGCTTTAACTTGACCTGAGATAGGCTTTGACTTTGCTTTAGGAATTGGGAAATGGGGTAGAATAGGAGTTATGCCTATTCTTACACAAGTATTATTTATATAATTTCAGAACATGTCTGGATCTGGTGAAGGAGCTGGAGGTGGACTCACTCCTGAACAGATCATGCAATTAATGCAAACAATGCTTAATGAGAACAACGAGCGTCAAGCTAAGTTCTTACAAGATCAGTTTCGTGCTCGTGATGAAGCCGAAACTAAGCGCAGAGAAGAACGTAGGAAAAAGCAACAAGATGATACTGGATGCCACAACGATGACACTGACGAGGAGGAAGCTCCTGTAGTCCCTCCTAAGGGCTGCAACTTCCGTTATTTCAAAGCTTGTGGAGCTCAACCCTTCAAGGGTGCTGCAAATTCGATCGAAGCACTTGAGTGGATCACTGGCATCGAGCGGATTTTTCTCATTAGTGACTGTGCTGAAGAATCAAAGGTCAGCTTCGCTACAACACTGTTCGAGGGTGGCGCTGTTATGTGGTGGAGGTCTCAGGAAACCATGCACGGAGCCAACTGGATTAAGTCCCTATCTTGGGATGAATTTAAGGTTATTTTCTTTCGTCAGTACTGCCCAGCTGATGAAAAGAAGCGTTTGGAAGAGAAATTGATGTCTCTTACTCAGGGAACCAAATCGGTGACTGAGTATGAGATAGAATTTACCCGACTAAGCTTGCTGTCTGACTATCAAGTCGCTACTGAAGAGCGAAAGATCGACCGTTTTCTGATGGGTCTGCATCCTGAATATCAGAAGTTCTTGAAGCACCGGGGATATACCAACTATGCTGACTGTGTTGAAGCTGCTCGAATTCTCGAGCATGATTTTATTCGAGCTGGAGGAGTTCCTACTTCCTCTGTTAACCCGACATGTCCATCACCGCCAAAGAAATCGCGCACCGGAAGCTATTCTGGATCTTCATCCAGATATTCTCAGCCACAGCAGTCTCGGTACCGACAGTTCAGCTCGCCTCCGGCACAGCAAACTCGATCTTATGCGGTACATTCTGAGCCGAGGCAGTGTCGCCGCTGCCAGAAGTCACACATTGGGCGTTGTAACCCCAATGATGTGAGGTGCTATGTGTGCAATGAAATAGGACATAGCAGTGAAGAATGTCCTAACAAAGTTAAAGTTTGCAACAACAGTTTACGCCCTGGACATAATGAGCATGCATGTACGCATCCGTTCAGCATAATTTATCCGAGTGCAGAGCATCATCCGCCATTGCAGCAACAGCAATACCGACCTCAGCAACAACATCAACATCAACAGCAAAGACAAAATCAACCGGCCCGGCATAGCACATCGCGAGGAGGTTCTAGTCGCCGTAACGAGCCAGCTCGGAGTCAGAATCGCGCATTCCAGATAACGGCCGAGCAAGCAAAGGAAATACCAGATGTGGTATCTGGTATGTTTCTCGTTAACTCTGTACCTGCTAGAGTTATTTTTGATTCAGGAGCCAACCGTTCCTTCATATCAAATTCATTTGCATCTAAACTTGGAATTGCACCGACTACACTACCTGTTATCTTTGATATTGAAACGGCTAGTAATGTAAGTGTGTCTACCGATAAAATTTACCGTGACTGCATCATTCTGCTTGACAACTGCACATTTCAACTGGACCTTATCCCGATGGACTTTCACGAATTTGACGTCATCGTGGGTATGGATTGGCTTGATCATCATGACGCCAGCATTGTCTGCAAGAAGAAGTTGATAAAGCTCACTACTCCGGATGGCCGCAATATTTGCATCTACGGTGACAGAAAGACAGGTGAAATATGCTTAATTTCTGTAGTCAAAGCTAGGAAACATATAGCTAAGGGTTGCGTGTCATACTTAGCATATGCGATAGATGCTAAGTCTGAAAAGAAAGCTTTAGCCGAGGTACCGATAGCCTCTGAGTTTCCCGATGTCTTTCCCGAGGACATCTCTGGACTCCCGCCAGACCGTCAGGTGGAGTTCAGAATTGATTTAGTGCCCGGCGCGGCACCAATTGCTCGAGCCCCTTATAGACTTGCACCTGCTGAGATGCAAGAAATGATAAAGCAATTGCAAGAATTGCTTGATAAGGGACTCATACGACCAAGTTCATCTCCCTAGGGAGCTCCTGTTTTATTCGTTAAGAAGAAAGATGGGACTCTCCGGATGTGCATTGATTATAGGGAGTTGAACAAGGTAACAATAAAGAACAAATATCCGTTGCCCAGAATAGACGATCTTTTCGACCAGCTTCAGGGAGCCAGTTACTTCTCAAAGATCGATCTTAGATCTGGGTATCATCAGCTCAAAGTTCATGAAGAAGACGTCCCTAAAACGGCTTTCCGTACCAGATATGGGCATTACGAGTTTCTTGTTATGCCCTTTGGCCTTACAAACGCTCCTGCGGCGTTCATGGATCTGATGAACCGCGTTTGTAGACCAATGCTCGATAAGTCTGTTATCGTCTTTATAGACGATATTCTCATCTACTCGAAAACTGAAGCTGAGCATGCTGTGCATCTTAGAGAGCTGCTAGAGTTGCTGCGCAAGGAGCAACTTTACGCCAAGTTCTCTAAATGCGAATTTTGGTTGCGACAGGTGCTTGCAATCTCGATTTATTCATTTTTAAGCTTATCTTTTCTTAAATTTCATGCTCAGCGTTAACTTGCAAATCTTGTATCTTATCAGATACAATTCCTTGGTCATGTGATATCTGGTGAAGGAATCTCTGTGGATCCTTCTAAGATAGAAGCCATTCAAAATTGGGAAGCTCCCAAATCAGCTACCGAGATCCGAAGTTTCTTGGGATTGGCGGGTTACTACCGTCGATTCATTAAGGACTTCTCAAAACTAGCCATGCCTCTTACATCTCTTACTCGCAAGAATGTTCCCTTTATTTGGGAAGAAGCTCAAGAGACCGCCTTCCAAACTTTAAAACAGAAACTCACTGAAGCGCCTATTCTGGCCTTACCCGAAGGTAATGAAGACTTTGTAGTCTTCAGCGATGCTTCATATCAAGGGCTTGGGTGTGTTTTGATGCAAAGAGGCAGAGTCATAGCATATGCTTCTCGCCAGCTTAAGGATCATGAAAAGAGTCATCCGACTCATGACCTTGAACTTGCTGCTGTGACTTTTGCATTGAAAACATGGCGTCATTACCTCTACGGCACCAAATGTCAACTGTATACGGATCACAAGAGCCTTAAGTATATTTTCAGCCAGAAGGAGCTCAACATGCGCCAGCGACGCTCCATGGAACTCATCAAAGACTATGATTGTGATATTCTGTATCACCCTGGCAAAGCGAATGTGGTGGCCGACGCATTGAGTCGTAAATCCTACTCTGCTAAATGTCTTTATACCTTGACCCATACTTTGTTTTCATCAACTTTGATCGATGAAATCCTTGTTGCTCAAGCCGAAGCTCTAAAAGAAGAAAACCTCAACTCTGAGGACATGAAAGGGCAATTTCAATTCTTAACCGATAGCCCTCGTGGCTTGAAGCTTTTCAAAAATCGTGTCTGGGTTCCTAAATTTGGTGATGTTCGACAGAAAATTCTTTCGGAAGCCCACTGTTCTAACTTCTCGGTACATCCTGGCAGCACCAAGATGTACAACGATCTAAAAGCCGAGTATTGGTGGCCCGGTATGAAAAGAGACGTAGGCCAATATGTCGATAATTGTGTTACTTGCCGATTGGTCAAAGCGGAGCATCAGCAGCCTTATGGCAGTCTACAGCCTCTACCGATTCCCGAGTGGAAGTTCGATCACATAACGATGGACTTTGTGACGAAGCTTCCGACTACGCGAAGACAGCACGATGCAATATGGGTGATTGTGGATCGTCTAACCAAAGTCGCTCATTTTATTCCAATTCGCGAGAACTACTCATTGGAGAAGTTGGCTAAGTTGTATATAGACGAGGTCGTTACTCGACACGGTGTGCCTTTGTCAATTGTTTCCGACCGCGACAGCCGATTCACTTCGAGGTTCTGGAGTGCATTACAAGATGGATTAGGCACTAAGATCAGAATGAGCACAGCGTATCATCCACAGCCTGATGGCCAAAGTGAGCGTACGATCCTTACACTCGAAGACATGCTGCGGGCATGTGTTCTTGAGTTTAGCGGTAGTTGGGATGACCACTTGCCGTTAGCAGAATTTTCTTATAACAATAGTTACCACTCATCTATCAAAGCCGCACCTTTCGAAGCCTTATACGGACGCAAGTGCCGAACTCCTACGTGTTGGCATGAAGCAGGTGAAGCACCAATCGCCGGTCCCGAGCTACTTCAGCAGACAAATGAAAAGATCCGAATCATACGTCAACGATTGGAAACTGCTCAATCTCGACAGAAATCGTATCACGACCGACGCCATAAACCTTTAGAATTCCAGAAGGACGACTATGTTGTATTAAAAGTCTCGCCGATGAAAGGTGTGTTCAGATTCGGCAAGCGTGGCAAGTTAGCACCACGATTCGTTGGTCCTTTCAAGATCACCGAGCGTGTTGGAACTCAATCTTATCTGTTGGACTTGCCAAGCGAACTGTCCAACATACACCCTGTATTCCACGTTTCGCAACTAAGGAAGTGCAAGGAAGATGACAAAGAAAAGTGGGCCGATCATCTAACTTACAAGATTAATGAAAAGCTACAATGTGACGAGCCTGAAGTTATTCTAGAAACAAAGATGAAGAAGTTGAGGAATCGAGAGGTAGCAATGGTGTTGGTGCAATGGAGGACTTCTCACGGAACTTCTCAGAACTGGGAATCTGAGCAAGACATGAGAGTTCGATATCCGCATCTGTTTGAGCCTTAGGTACTTCGAGGACGAAGTGCAAGCGTGGTGGGCTCATACTATAACACCTTGCCTTTTATTTGCATTTTTATTTTAAGTAATTTTGAGCAATTTGCGTAAAAAGATGTAATTTTGAGTTTTAGTATAAATAGGAGTTGGGTGCTTCATTTTCTCACTTTTGCAAAACTATTCTAGCAACTCCAGAGCTCCTCTCTCTAGAATCGAACATCTCTCTAGCTTTTCTCCCAAACCGACCGGCCAAATCTCGTGTTCTATACGTTAACGGAAAGATCTCGAAGAGTACTACGCGAATCTCCTATTGCATGCGTGATTTCATACGGTTTTGAGGTAAAAATCGATCTTTTCGTTTTCTGCATTTTCGGTTTTGAAGATATGAGATTCGAGTCTATCATTTACAGGTGATTTAAAGCTAATTTCGCATAGGTTTTACTAGAATATGATAGATTAAGTATAATATAACTAAACCGAGGCTTATTACTTAGCTTATTTGTGGATTTGAGGCTTGAAAATGCATGTTTAAAGCTGTAACTTATGAACAAACTCGAGTATGCATAGAACAGACTCGAAATACCAAGAACAGACTCGAGTAGAGCTAGATTCGAGATATGGGTTTCGAATCTATCCTCAGATTCGAATGAGGTTCGAATCTAACCCCCATAATTCGAATCTGTCTTCGAACCTAACCCCTGGTTCGAATCTGTCTTCGAATCTGATGCTCAGATTCGAATCTGGCTTCGAGTCTGATGCTCAGATTCGAATCTAGCCCCTAAATTTCGAATTTAATTGATAAAATTTACGAACAACGCATAAATTAGCAAAATAAATAGCAAAATATTTAGCTAGAAGTTATGGCTTATAGATATTGGAATATTGAGCTAGCAATATTAATTTAGCACATGTTCTGTAATATTAAACTTCAGATATTATACATAAGCTGTTTAGCCCAGTTGCGAGTCAAAGCCAGTGCCAGAATATATTAAAGCCTAGATAAGCAAGTGCAAGCATTATAAAGCAATTTAAAGCGTAAATAAGCCCGAGCAAGTATTTCAGAGCATTTCAAAGCATTTTCAGTACTGTGAGTAACAGTTATTCTTGTTTACATGTTTTATATGAAATTGAGACATAAATTTGCTTCTATATGATTTCTTTGGAATTCAATAGACTTTTGTGAGTGAAGGCGAACACTGTGGTACAGGTGATGCCCAGCTTAGTCGGATCTTACATTTGATCTATTAATATGCATATTTATCTGCTATCTGTTTATTGTTCTGCATACTATACAGCAAACTTTGTGTTAGCGTTTCTTTGTGCATCTCATAAGCATTATATTTAGCGAGCAAGCAATTCTGATGTTCACCACTATCCCTTGAGCATTATGCGGGTAGCTAGCCCCGCATCACAGATTGATCATCTGTCAGCGGTAAACCCATAGTGGTGGCATCTCCGTTCTGCGTGAAATGTCTCAATTGTGCAGCGTTCTTTCTGGGTATTAAGCAAATGAGCAAGCAAGCAAGCAAGCATAACAGCCTTTTTAGGCACTTTCGCCTCATATTTTACATGCATTCATGAATATCTGTTTACTGACTAAGCATTAGCTTACAGTTGCTATTCACAATTTTTACAGGAAAAGGTAAAGAACAAGCTGGACCTTCTGCTTAGGTCTATTATCTGATCTGCCCAGAGGACTTAGCTCACTTTCAGCTTATGGTATAGCTTTATGATGCCTTGGGTTCTGGGTAGCTGCTTTTATTTTAATAGTGATGTTTTTAGCAACTTAATACTGTAACCTTGTAGCACGTGTAGTGCAAGACTTATAATGTTTTATTTAGCTTTATGCATTTATTATTATTCCTGGGATAAGCAAGCATGTTTTAAAGCAAGGATGTGACATATTGGGGCTAATATTCCGGTGACTGGCACAAATTCAGGGGCAGGTGCCTCATCTTCCACGACACAGCGGGACGGATCTTTCAAGGATTTTATGACAAGAGCCCCACCAGAGTTCAGAGGCGGCGATGAGCCAAGGGTTGCTATGGCTTGGGAGTGAGAGATTGAGGCTGCCTTTCGGGTTGCGCACTTGGACCCGAGGGATACGGTGGGTTATGCTACGTATTTTTTTGAGGTGAGGGGCTACACAGTGGTGAAAGTCTATCGAGTCTTCTATGACACCATCTGCGGCATATGCTATGACTTGGGATCAGTTTCGAGCAGTGTTTGAGTTACAGTATATCCCCAGAGATGAGCGACGAGAGATAGAGCGTTGATTTCTCCACATGCAGCAGGGGGATAGACGGTACATCAATGTGTCAATAGGTTGAATGTGTATTCGTAGTTTTCCATACATCACATCGACATAGAGAGCCGAAAGGCTGATGCATTCACTGATGGTTTGAGATCAGATATCTGCGAGTTTGTGGGGCTGCATGATACTCTCATGTTTGCCGGAGCTCTAGAGATGGCCCGCATGAGAGAGCAGGAGATAGAGAAATAGAATGAGCATTCGCCAACATAGCGACAGAGGACGGGGACGTCTCAATAGTCCTCGAGTTATTGGCGTTCCCCGCGAGACACATCGAGAGAGAGACAACTCGATCGGTGGCGATTTCAGGGGCAGAGTCCTGGGTCCCGCCAATATATAGATAGAGATAAGGATAGGTGTAGATAGGGGCGTAAACAAGCCTAGCCGATCCCGAGCTTAGTACTGTTTGATCTCGTCTCGTCTAAAATGTACAGGCTCGGGCTCAATCGATTTGAGCTTTGAAAATGTGGCTCGAACTCGGATCGTGACAAGTTATAGAGGCTCGAGCTCGGCTTGAGATTGGCTCGTTTGACTAAAACCTTAAAAGAGCCTAAGCTCGGCTCATTATTGAGCTCGTTTTACCTGTGAAATCCATTAAATTTATAAAATAAAAGATCATTAAACAAACTTGTTCAAACATCAAGTAACCACATTACATTACTAGAGATCAATCAACCAAAAAAAAAAAATTCAAAATGATACTTTAATCTTTTCATTGTCTCTTGATTAAGACTTCAACCAAGTTTCTTCAAATGCCCAAGACTTCCAATCGTCCAAAAGACCAAGCTTCTTTAAACGTTCAAAAGGTAAAAGCTTCCAGGCTTCCAAAATTCCAAGCTTCTTCAAACTTTCAATCTTCAAAAAACCTTCAAAAAGCCACCTATTGCAACCATGATGAAATGTAATAAAAAGCATACATAACTATAAATGGAATGAGATAGATCTAATTCAACAACTAACAACTTAAACATCTAACCAAGCTTCAATTATGTAATATTACTAAGTAGTAAGCAAACTTATATTTAACAAGCAAATTATGAAACCATGATGATAAACTCATACATAGTGCATAGGTCTTTTAATGACTAATTAACATAAAATACACATAGATTTGAAAATTATACCTTAAGGTAGCTCGTGCTCACATTTGGTAGTGCAATCTCAATAGGTATTTGCTCTTTATATAAATAGAAAATGAGTCATAATCAATAATTAAAAACGTGAGTAATATTCATAAGTATTTCGAGTTTTTAAACAATGAACCTTTACTTTTTTTCTTCACTTCATAAAGTTGTCTTATCCAATCTCCTCCACACATCAACATTTGTACAACGTTTGGTGCTAATGAAGCTCTATATGCATCAATAACTCTACCTCCAGCACTAAATGTCGCCTTAGATGCTATAGTAGAAATTGGAATAGAGTACATCCATAGCCATCTTGGACAAAACTCTATACTTCAATATATGGAAATTCCACCATTCTAACACATTAAATGATTCCATTGCTTCTTGTCCTTGTTCTCTATAAACACCTTCTTCTAAATACATATCAAGTTACGACTTTTCTGGCCTCACCACATCTTCATTTCTTATAAAACTTTCCATATTCGGCCCATCTTGAATCCAATGGTATTCCTTCATTAGACCCTGATGCAACACTACCTCCACTAGACCCACTACCACGGGCTGCAGCTTCTCGTAGTGCATCATGCATCTCCAAATAATCTGAATACATGCTATACAATGCATTCTTCACCTCTTCTATGTTTTTTTTTGCAGCATCTTGATATATTATTGGGAAACTAAAATTAACTAACTTCATCTTGAACCTCGGATCTAGCATAGAAGCTATCGCCATAACAAGATGGCACTCTCCCCAATACCTGTCAAACTTCTATTTCATTTTAGACACCATATCACGAATGAAATCATTTTCAGATACTGCACCTTTATCTGGCGTTTATTTGACTCTAAATACCTCGATAAGGTACAAATTAGTTGTAGGATAATCACTTCCTGATATAATGTTTGTGCACACCTAAAAATAACCAATAAAAATTAAGGATGATAATCACTTCTTGATATAATGTGAGTGTGTGTATTTATACACCTTGAAAACCTTTAAAATTTCACAGACACTCTTCACACATGACCAATCTTCCTCGTCAGGGAGGTGGTGGAAATGAGGTTCATATTCTGCATATCTGAGAAGATTACAATAACTAGTCAAGATAGATCAAAAAAAATTTAAAAGGACTTATATTTATAGTTTAATGCATACCTAGGGAATGCATCTTTGAAGTTCATGGCAACAGCTAACATGTCGTATGTGGAGTTCCATCGGGTTGCAACATCAAGCAATAACTTTCTATCACGAATTTTCAACTAATGTGCAACATTTGAAAAAATTTGACGTCTTGCCTCAGAATGATTGATATACTTTATCCCTTCACGAACTTCCTCTATAACATAATCAATCTTGGCAAGACCATCCTTGACAAGTAGGTTTGATATATGTGCAAAACATCGTATATGAAACAACCTACCACCACAAGGAAGCTGCTCGTTCAGATCTTAATTTTTTTTACAGCTCTATCATTATAAGATGCGTTGTCCATATACATTGTAACTATTTTCTCCTCAATTTTCCATTCCTTTAAACATTTGTAAACAACATCCGCTATATCAAGTCCAGTACGGGGAGGAGGAACATGCACAAAACTTAAGACTCGCTTCCGTAGTCTAGCATATCAGGTTATACAAGTTTGGATATAATAAAAGGAAAAAGTCAGTAAAAAAATCACAAGTCATCATAAATTCATACCTCCAATTTTGATCAATAAAGTGGCTGGTGATGACCATATACTCAATCTTTTGATGACTTCCAACAATCAGTTGTTAAACTGATTTTTGGTGCAACATTTGTAAGTGTTTTCAACTTCTTCTTCTCGTGCTCATATACCTTGAAGCAATCAACTTTTATTGTAGCCCTACTAATCTTCTCAAACAACATAGTTGCGGTCTTCAACTCCAACATCTTCACAAATAGCTCGTCCTCTACCACAACAAATGGTTACTCAGTATCTAATATCCAGTTCGCTATTGACTCTCTCATTTTACTGGGATCATACATCGCATCTGGTCTAATCAACATATGAGACTTATCGAATTCTGCATCTGTTTCACATGGCTGAAAATTCAATAATTGTTGAGATCTTTGATAACTTAGACTTACAATGAATGCATTCAGCTTTTTTCTTTCCATCTGGAAGAGTCACTTCAACAAACTTATCCCATACCTTCGATGTCTTTTGTCGTTTACGCTTTAGTACTACTTCCTCCTCACCAACCTGATTTTCAGTATTATCTCTCTAATTCTAGCATCTTCACATGGAACTTGAGGAATTGATGTATTATCAGGTGAAATGGTATTCTGCTCATCACCATCAATGTTATTATTAATCCACTCTTGCTCATTACCTCCTCCTTGCATTGGACTTATTGGATTTGTTGTGGATCCTTTAACGGATCAAGAAAATGGATTTAAACTTACATCTTCATCATCCAATGATATTGGTAACATACCTACACAATACACATTAACAAATAACCGTGTCACTAAAAAGTAATTATTTCTTACACATCTAAAGCCTGGTAATTGCGTACACAATTACACTAAAAATGGAATAACAACTTACAAAAATGAACCATAAGTTGAATTTCTCACCACACCTTACACACCATTGGCCATTGGTTTGCAATTGTCGAGCTTTTCAACCTTAGGTTATCCTAACTGATCATAAAATCTAATAAGTAGGTACTTTAAACAACAACCTCAACGTAAAAGGAAGCAACTAAAGTAGATGCACATACATAGAATTAAGTTACTAAACTAGATATGCATACATATCTAATGACTCTAAAATTATATATTTTTATAAACTAAAAGTAAAGCTTAGTTAACAAAGATTTATTTTGTGGGTTATATTTTACATCATTTAAAATCCACCAAGAAAATAAATAAGATAACTTGAATATATGTAATTAAGAGTTCCAATATGAAACAAAGAAATCTGGTAAATCTTATTGTCTTTGAGGGTTTGTGGAACTTACTATCACAGTCTCAATTTTCTTCTCCTTCGACTAAAACCTAGTTAATATGCCTTCTAAGTCGGAAAATCTCTAGTCAACAAAAAGAAATCGAGGGGTCGTCGACTCACTGGTAAGTTATAGCCTTTTTAGAGGTGCCGCTAATGGTGTACGGGAAACAATGGACTCTGGTGGTGGATGGTGAACGATGGACTCCGGTGGATGGTGGACAAAGGTTGAAGATCGGCGGTCGCTAGAAAGGTTTTTGTGAGCAAGACTACGAGAGCAACAGAGCACGTTTAGGGTTTCAACTTTCAACTTTTAACTTTACTGATTTTGAATTTTTGAGAATTCATTTGACTTTGAAATGTGAAAACGTGAAGGAGTTTAAAAGGTAAAAAGGCTTTTTAGTTTTGAGTTGACAACTTGACATACTGCATTTTATTTAATATAAATTAATTAAATAAATTACTTAAAAAAATAAAATATCCAAGCTATATAATATAAATAATAAATTTATTTAATATATTATGTATAGGCTCGTTTAGGCTTGCGAGCCTAATCGAGCTCACTGTCTAAGATCGAGCTCGAGCTCGTATTAAACGAGCCTTAAATGAAGCTCGAGCTCGTTTAACTCGGTCTCGAGTCGAGCTTTTAACGAGTCGATCCCGGGTAGCTCATGAGTAGCTCGGCTCATTTACACCTCTAGGGGCAGAGACCAGAGGTCGAAGGGATTAGGCCAGAGTCAGATGTATGGAGCTCCAAGTCAGAGTCAGACTTCGCGGTTCAGTGCTCCGAGTCAGAGTAATGTGGGACAGGGTCTCGGCCATCAGGTAGCTATACTAATAGTTCTTTGTGGGAGAGAGATTGCCCGAAATGTCGCCGATGACATGCTGGGACATGTATGCCACAGCACTCGAGATGTTACATATGTGGTCAGTATGGGCATACTATCGTTACTTGCGCTTCCAGAGATTCATTATGCTTTTGTTGTGCGAAGCCGGGCATATAGCGAGAGATTTCCCAGAGATAGGGGCGGCAGTGCAGGGAGCGAGCACTAGCGGGACCTGAGCCGAGCCCGCATTATTGAGTCGTCGCGAGACAGTTTCCAGAGCCCATGGTAGAGTGTTTCAGGCGACAGCAGAGGAGGCTCAAGAGTTGACAGATGTAGTTTTGAGTACGTACATTCTGAACGAGCTTAGTGCACGTATTTTGTTCGTTCTGGAGCAGACCGCTCATATGTGTCTATTACTTTCTGTGCGTATTTTTCTGTTTCTTCTACTATTTTGTCTATTCTGCTGATTGTTGAGAGAGTGGATGAGTGTACAACATTAGTGAGCCGAGTATACAGAGATTGTGTATTAGAGATTGATACTCACCGGTTTTTGATTGATGTGTTACCGATCGAGATCAATAGCTTTGATGTGATTGTGTGTATGGACTGGATGACAGCTAGACATGCCGATATTTTGTGTGTGAAGAAAATGATCTGCATACCCATTCCAGACAGTGAGAGTGTAACCGTATACGGGGAACGACGTCGAGGCGAGGTTAGAATTGTTTCTATGGCCAGAGATCAGCGATATGTTTCTAAGGGATACAAGACCTTCTTAGCTTACGTTGTTGACGCATGGAAGGAGAAGAAGACCATAGAGGATATACTTGTGATTAGATATTTCCCCGAGGTATTCCTAGATGAGTTTACTGGGTTATCGCCAGATCGGCAAATAGAGTTTCGTATTGATCTTATCCATGGAGTAGTGCCTATAGCTAAGATCCCTTATAGGATGGTGTTAGGCACAAAAAGGCCTCAATCAAACCTATTATATATCATAGGGAGAGATTTTTAATCAAACCTGTTTGAAACACTTAAGGGCATAATTTAAGGCCTTTTAATGCCTTATTGAAACCTGGTAAGTGATTTGCAATATAAGCCCAAAGCTGCTCACCCTGTTACATTAGTTGTAACTTGGCAGGTTGCCCAAGTTGTCTTAAACTGTTGGACATGTTTGGCATAAAATGTCTATGCTGTTCATGTTTGTTGAACAGCTTCGACCCAATCTAAGTGTTCTGTTCTTTGTGAACAGCACCTGTTCTTTGTGAACGAAACCTGTTCTTTGTGAACAGGTTTTACACATTATGGAGCTTGTTTCCATGTCATCATGTAAAGTCTTGGATGTGAAGATCAGTTTACAAGTCGAAGACAAAGTGGAAAATCCGAAACTGCTTTCACTGCCTAAGCTGTTCTGATACATGAAGACAAAGAGGATATTTGAAGTGGGTGACAGACCATTTCTTATATCAAAATAGATATACATGAATAGGAAATGATTAAAGTTCACATTCCTCTTTAAGGTAAAGCAGCATGAAACTGAGACAAAAAGGAAAAGGCAAAAATTCCGCTACAAAGGGACAAATGTTGTTTTGTCAGAATGTGCAGAAAAGCAGTCTTGTCTTTTTGTAAAGACACTCCACTATCTCTGCGACCAATGAGAAAGTTTCACTGGGATTCTCAGAGTGAGTTTAAAAGAAAGCTTCTAAGGAATGAGAGATAACCAAGAGAGAGAAATCCACAAGTCCAGAACGTGCAAAAAGAATTGTGTTTTCATGCATGCAAATTCTGTTGTTCAACTCAGAAAAGAATAGTTATTGTGTCCAAGCTGTTCTTATTCTAAGTTGTCCATCTGTGTCTTGTAAAACAGTGAGTGCATCTTAGTGAATGAATTTATTGTAACTAGTCTGAGTGAGTCTTAGATTAGTTGTTCATCTGTTGTTTCTGTCATCTCTGTTTGAACCATTCCGCAGTTCAAACCTGTTTGTAATTAACACATGTTAATATATACATACAAACTTTAAGAAAGCGTGTTGAAATTTTAAATAGCTGCATTCACCCCCTCTACAACTTACAACAACATACTAGGGAAACCTTTTGGGACCTACAACTGGTATCAGAGCAGCTTAGAGTGTGTGATAACTCTAGATCTCTCATAACTCCCTATTTCCCACCATGGACAACAGTGCTGCCAACTCCTCCTCTTACTATGACATGGGTCATCGACAAAACTTCCAAAGTTTAATCATCAGAACTTTTCTGGTTGGAAGTGCAGAATGATGCTCTATCTAGAGAATCTGGATGTACAACTACCAGAAATAGTGATGGAAGGTCCTTATGTGCCAACATTTGTCACTACCATAACTACTGCTGCTGAAGGAGTTGTTCCTGAAGTAAGGACTGTTGAGAAAGGAAAAGCTCAATGGTCTGATGAAGACAAACGACTGGTTGCCCTTGATGCAAAATCCAGGAACAACCTTGTCGTTTCTCTGCCTGATGATGTGTTCAAACAGGTTGGGAAGACGAAGACTGCCAGAGAGATGCGGGAAACTTTGTGTACCATCTATCATGGTCCCACTATCACATTGGATAACTGGGTAAATAATCTTGTTAGACAATATGAACTATTCTTTGCAAAGTCTAAGGAGACTCTCACTGAAACCTACATCAGGTTTACTGCCTTAATCAATAACCTCAAAGCTGTTGGGATCACAAAAGACAGTTTAACTCTGGTGAACAAATTCTTGGACATACTGCCCGAGGAATGGAATTACTTCTCTACTATCCTTAGAAACTCAGGTACCATCAAAGGCATGGATCTTGTCAATCTTTATGGATCCTTGCTAAATGATGAATAGTCAAGGCAATAGAAGAGAAATGCCTTTGAAATGTTCAAGAGAGGTGCAACCTTTGTGGCCAACGTGAGACAACCTGTTAATCAGATGTGTGATGTGTTCACACAAGCTGATCAACAGGCTGATGATGAATTGGAGGCAATATCAGAAGAAGGGGAGGACTGTGAAGATCTTACTAAGTTAGATGATGAGCAAATGATTGCTATGCTTGTCAGAAAATTCAATAAGAAAAGGTTTGGTGGCAAAATGCTAGAGAGGAAATCAGGTGCCATAAAAAAGAAGGCATTTGACAAATCCAATGCTGAGTGCTTTAAATGTGGCAAAACTAGCCATATAGCTGCTGATTGTGTGTCTAAAGCTGTTGGCTCTTCCTCTAAACCATACAAGACAAACAAAGATAATGGCTACAGGGTTAAGTACCTTATGGCCATGGCTAAGTTGAAGAAGTTAGATTAATTTGTGGCTTCTAACAAACAAAAGGGACTGATGGATGAAACATGTGACTGGGAGGACTCTAAATCATCAGATGAAGAAGACAACAAATGTCTGGTAGCCAACACTGATGACCCTTCAACAAGTAGCTTTAAGCAAGACTTGTCTGAAGCTCTCAGCTCTCAGCTCTTTAGAGAACTGGAATCCCACTATGATGTATAAGGTACAAAACTTTAAGGATTACAGCTCTGAATAAAAAATTAAAATCTTTGATTACTTACTGGTGGATTTGAAAGCTGCCATTGAGAAGCAGGATGCTTTGAAGTCTGAAATCTCTAAGCTAAAAACTGATCTTGACATAAAATCTAATGAACTGAATAGTTTTCATAAGTTGAAAACTGAACTTGATGAAGTAAAACACATCAACAATATTTTATTAGAGGAAAAGAGAGAAACAGACTCAAATCCAAGTCTATTTTGGGGGAGACCTTGATACAGCAGCTTCTTTTGTTGAAATCAAGAATCTGGAAACAGATTTATCCTCTTTTGATGAGCTTCCAAATACATTTATCCAAAATGTAAATGGTAGGGTGATTTCAACAAACAGGTTTGTCAGGCCTCAAAACACTGAAAGCTTATGTGAAAAGGTTGCAAAGAGTGGTGATGGAATGTGTTCTCTATCAAACCAGCCTACTAAGTGCTCAACCAGATCACATAAACAAAAGAATGGAAAACAAGTTAAAACTGTAGCTTTGACAACTAAACCTGTCAACCAGACAGGTTCTGATGTTAAAGTTGAAGGCAAGAAACCTGTTAATCCATTCATTGTTGAATACTTCTAAAAAGAAAATTTGAAAAGGAAAGTAGCCTGCATCTAACAAGGGTAAGTCTCATATTGGAAGCAACTCTGTTGTGATTTCAAATAAGTTTTCAAATCATAGTGGAAAATTGGTTACAAATGAAAGGAAATCCTTTGATAAAACCAAGCATGATGACCACCCTACCACAAGTAGGGAAAAGTCATCACAACTCAGTAAAGGCATATGCAAAGCCATTGCTCAACCTGAGAAAACTGGAAATAAGTTTTCCAAACCTGTGAAAGGACAAAAGACAGTTAAATTAACTGTATTTGATCTCTGTCCTCCTAAAAAGAGGAAAGATGACACATGCAAAGCTATTGTTGTTGTATCTTCCACCCAATCTGGAGGCTCTTCAAAAACAAGTGAAACGTTTGTAAAACCTGTTGAGAAGTATAACAAAGATAATCCAGAATGTGTTTCTAGGAGTTCTTCTTTCAGAAGGTCTAAAAAGAGAAAATGTTATAAATGTGGAAAGAAGACTCATATGGCCAAGGACTGTCCTGAAACTGTGGACATAAGGCCTGCTAACACTTTTAGCTCCAATATTGCAAAAACCAGCAGTGTTGGAAGTAACATTGTCACTGAGGAGAGTATCTCAGTTGATACAATCCAAATTGGAAATATTAGTGTTGATCTCAGTGGTCCATCAACAAATGTTGACGAAGAAGGAGAACTCATCCTTATGATGAGTTCCCCTAAAAACTAATATTTCCCCATGTCACTCTGCATGTTAAACAACCAAGCCAGGTTTGGTACTTGGACAGTGGCTGCTCTGGCCACATGACTGGTTGCAAAGATTTGCTGAGTGATCTCAAGCCTGAAAAAGGCCCAAAGGTCACATTGGGTGACAATGTTTAGGGATCCACATAGGGATATGGAACCCTTCACGCTGGTGCTGTAATTTTCAACAGAGTAGCCTATGTGTCTGGGCTAAAACATAATCTTGTTAGCATAAGTCAACTATGTGATGCTGGCTACAAGGTTAACTTTGATGAGCATCTAGGGTACATACTGGATCCCCAAGGCAAAGTTGTGATGTGTGCCCAAATGAAAAAAAGGTGTATATGTTGTAGATATGGCTGATCCAACAACCAAAATTGTTTCATCTCAAAAAGCAATGCAGACCTCAACTGGTTATGGCACAAAAGGCTATCACACCTGAACTTCAAGATATCAACAAACTCTGTAAGAAAGAGTTAGTAACAGGTTTGCCTTCTACAACTTATGTTAATGATAATTTCTACACAGCTTGTGAGAAGGGTAAGCAAAGAAAAATATCTTTTAAATCCAAACATAATTTTTCTATTGATACACCTCTCTTCTTAATCCACATGGACTTGTTTGGACCTGTCAGTGTCTCAAGTCTAGGAGGTAGAAGATACACTTTAGTATTGGTTGATGAGTTCTCCAGGTCCACTTGGGTGATCTTCCTAAAGACCAAAGGAGAGGTTGCTAGAGAAATTATTGGGTTTATCAAGAAGATGAATGTTCTGAACTCTGCCCAAGTCAAGCAGCTTAGAAGTGATCATGGTACTGAATTTAAAAATAGTACTCTTGAGGACTTCCTTGAAGAAAGAGGAATATCTCAAAACTTTTCAGCTGTGAGAACTCCACAACAAAATGGAGTAACTGAAAAGAGGAACAGAACCCTCATAGAAATTATTGGGTTTATTAGGTTTGTCTTCATCAATTTTGGGCTGAAGCTGTCAACACTGCCTGCTTTACTCAAAACAGATCCTTAGTGGTAATAAGGTTCAATAAGTCTCCCTATGAATTAATCAAAGGAAGAAAGTCAAATATAAGCTATTTCCATGTGTTTGGATGCCCTTGTTTCATTCTGAACCAAAGGGATTAGCTGACCAAATTTGAACCCAAAGCTGATGAAGGAGTGTTTGTAAGATACTCAACAGTTTCTGAAGCCTACAGGTATACAACCATAAAAGAAAGGTGATAGATGATACTATCAATGTCACCTTTGAAGAGTCCATAAATCCTTCTACCAAAGTTGTTCCTGAATCGTTTTTAGCAAAATTTCAGCTTTGATGATCTCATGCATTCCAATGCTGAAGAAAAAGGACTCAAAAGCTTCCACATCATCCAGAGTGGAACTTGTTAACCACAATGGACATGATGACGATTACATTGGTACACCCTGTGTGAATAAGTGTACTGATATAGTCAATGTACCATGTCCATAACTAATAAATGCTGATTTTCCTGATTCCTCAGTTGATGTGTTCAACAATAATGGTTCATCCTCAACAAGTGAACAGACTCAAGAAGTCAGTGTGTCTGAAAATTGTGAAAGTTGTTCTGTAAGACCTGGTGAGAATGAAGCTGAATCAGAAGAATCTTCATTGAAACATGATCCTAAGTGGATCAGGTGTCACCCCAATGATCAAATAATTGGTGACATCAACAAAGGTGTGCAAACAAGGTGGGACAGTCTAGAAAACTTTTGTATGTTTTCTAGTTTTGTGTCCCTAATGAAGCCAAAGAAAGTAGATGATGCACTTAAAGATGCCAATTGGATCACTGTCATGCAAGAAGAACTCAATCAGTTTGAGAGAAATAAAGTACGGAAGCTGGTCCCTGTACCTAAAGATAAAACAACAATTGGCACCAAATGGGTTTTCAGTATTAAGATGGATGAGCAAGGTTATGTCATAAGAAACAAGGCAAGACTAGTTGCTCAAGTGTATAGGCAAGATTATGATGAAACATTTGCTCCTGTGTCCAAGTTAGAAGCAATTCATTTGTTTTAAGCCTATGCTGCCCATAAGAGCATGAAGGTATTTCAAACGGATGTAAAGAGTGCATTTTTGAATGGAATGCTGCAAGAAGAGGTATATGTCAAGCAGCCTCGAGGTTTTGAAAATGAACAACATCCAGGTTTCGTCTATAAGTTGGACAAAGCACTCTATGGTCTGAAACAAGCCCCTAGAGCCTGGCATGATACTTTTACTGATTTCCTTATGAGCAATGGATATTCCAGAGGTAAAGTGGATACCACATTGTTCCTAAAGAAAGTGAAAACTGATATTATGCTTGTTCAAATTTATGTGGATGACATAATATTTGGTTCTACTAATGAACAGTATGCAAGAATTTTTCACTGCTCATGAAATCTAAATATGAAATGAGCATGATGGGCGAACTTACATTCTTTCTAGGATTACAGATTAAACAAACCTCAAATGGAATTTTCATAAATCAAAGAAAGTATACATTAGATCTTCTGAAAAAGTTTAAATTTGATCAATGTTCTCCCATCAAAACCCCAATGGCAACCAATATAAAATTGGATGTTAATGCCTGTGACAAAGCTGTTTCATTAACAGCTTACAGAGGCATGATTGGGAGCTTGATATACTTAACCGCTAGTAGACCAGATTTTATATTTGCTACCTGTTTATGTGTTAGGTTTCAAGCTGATCCAAAGGAATCACATCTAGCTGCTGTAAAAAGAATCTTCAGATACCTAAAGGGTACACCAGGTTTGGGTCATTGGTATCCCAAAGACTCCAGCCTTGAACTAATTGGCTATTCAGATTCTGGTTTTGTAGGTTGCAAGCTAGACAGAATGAGTACAACATGTGGACGTCAACTCCTTGGTGGAAAGTTGATCAGTCGGTGCAGCAAGAAGCAGAATTCTGTTTCTACTTCTACTGCTGAAGCTGAGTACACTGCTGCTGGAAGCTGCTATGAGCAGATTCTATGGATGCAGTATCAGCTTGAAGATTATGGTCTTGTATATAGGAAAATTCCTATTCTGTGTGATAATACAAGTGCCAAAGCTATCTCCAACAATCCAGTCTTCCACTCTCAAACAAAGCATATTGAGGTCAGACATCACCTCATAAGGGGTCACATCCAAAAAGGTAATGTGGAGGTAACTTTTGTTCCCATAGAAGAACAGCTTGCAGACATTTTCACCAAACCTCTTGATGAAAACAGGTTTAGTTACCTTGTAAGCAAGCTGAGTATGTTAAATAAAATTGATTAAGTGTCATTGATGTTCAAAAGTTACTTAATCAAATTTGCTAAAAATTTAAAGAACAACTTTGACATAACAAGTTTTATTTACTCTCCACTAAGCCAGTTTTCTAAAATTTGAACAGGTTTGACAAATTAAGTTTTTTTTCTCAAACATGTTATGTTGTTTAAACCTGAAACTTGCTCACTCCGTTATCTGTCATACAAGGCAAAGCCTTGTAACCTGTTCAGTTATTGAACAAGTTTCACAATGACACATGTTCTAATATAGCTGCACAGGTTTCATGAACATGTTATGGATTGATCAGCTTCTGATGACACGTTTTCATAACAGGTTTGAAGAACAACTTTGAACATCAGTTCTTAATTAACATTACTTCACATTTAAGTTACTTAAATTATGTATTTATTTGTCTTAATTACCTGCGGATAATGTGTGATACGTGTGTTAGTGGCTAAAAAGGTCAAGTTGGTCTGACAAACGTGCTGACGTGGTAAACCGTTCCGTTTTCCGTTAGTAACATTTCAAATCAACCGCCCAAACATTTCTATCTCCTACTCACTCACATTCAAATCCTATTAATACCCATATCACTGTTTCATCATCTTCTTCTTCCTTACTGCATTCATAACCCTCTGCAAAACCCTAAAAGAATTAGTGTCAAAAACACATGCACCCTCACCTACTCTCAGAATTGGCCTCCCAAAACAACCCCTTTGTTCCAGTGTTTCTTGGTGATGAGGTTGAAAAGCATTCCTCAGTCAACACCATGTTAACAATAAAACCCACTAACTACATTGAGAACTTATCCATCCCTAAAAACTAAATTTGAAGAGGTTATGACCAAATGGTGGAGTTCCTACAAGCCCATCCCCTTAACTATGCCATGACCGCCTCTCCTAGTGTCATGTACCAATAGATGGTGTATGAGTTTTGGTACACTTGCCTACGACCCTATCACCAAAACCATAAGGGGAACCATTCTTAACACCATCAAAACTGTTGAGATCACTACTACTCTTCTTCGGGAAGTACTCCATCTTCCAGTTGCTGGAAAATATGACAAACCCCAGCCGGAGAATGAACAAATGGGCAACCTACTACGTTGCTGTGGCGTGGCAGAACCAAGGGTGGGTGCAACCTTGTTCAGGCCGGACCTCTCCCCAACTTACAGTTTTCTCTTCGCCTCAGTGGTGATGAGCTTAAGTTGCAAAGTTGGTTCCTTTGACTAGCTTAGCAGGGATGAAGTTCCAGTAGCCCTACAGTTTGTAGATGGGACTACTCTTAACATGGCCAAATGGGTATTCTTAAATCTGAGGAACTTGGTGGAGCAAGAACAGCGTCCAGCTACTGTTAGATGCCCCTGATTTCTGAGCCTGATCTTCAAGCATGTTTGTGGTGAGCATCTTTATAACTCACAACCTTACTTGACTACTATGGTGTTTCCTGTTATTGGAAACAGGGTATTTTACACCCCAGTACCTGCTGATGAACCTCCTCTAGCAAAGCCAATGAGGAGCTTGTTTGGTTTAGTGGAAGGACCTTCTACCGAGGAGGTGGATCCAACCCCTGCTCTCGCTGGAAAATCCAAATCACGGTCTAAAAAGGCAAAACATGCCTTGAAGACAAGTGAAGCTGGACCTGTCACCAAGAATGCTAAAACAGCAAAGTCTGCACCCTCAGCCTCAGTGGCTGAGGGGGAGCAAGCTGGTCACCCTGGTTCAACTGTCGAACCTGAAGCCTTTGTGGCTAGTGCCTTTAAGGCACCTGAGACTATGGCCAGGCTCAACCGCCTGTTTCTAGCCCAGTCTCCCCACCAGTCTAAACAGAACAACCTATCACCTCTCCTCAACATCCCACTTCTCCATCCTCTTCCACAATGTACTCCAGGCAAAGGATAAAATCCCTAGCCAGAAGGATAACCTCCACCACTCAAACAAGCCCCTCTGACCCTTCTCAACAGGAGTCAGTTGAAAAAGATGCAACACTTGCTACATCCCCTTCTCCTATTTTGGGAGAAGGAGCAGCCCCTGTGGAGACTGTCTCACTCCACACCGAGTCTACCCTGAGTCAGCCTGAGCCCTCTGGTTCCTCATAACATGAACCAGTTATACATATGGAGACAACCACATCAACTATCCCAGCCTCTCAACAGGCTGAGGATATTGAAAGACAGGAGTTCACTCCACTCCACACTGAGTCCACACCGAGTCTACCCTGAGTCAGCCTGAGCCCTCTGGTTCCTCATAACATGAACCAGTTATACATATGGAGACAACCACATCAACTATCCCAGCCTCTCAACAGGCTGAGGATATTGAAAGACAGGAGTTCACTCCACTCCACACTGAGTCCACACCGTCCCCCACTCACAGGCAAAGGATAAAATCCCTAGCCAGAAGGATAACCTCCACCACTCAAACAAGCCCCTCTGACCCTTCTCAATAGGAGTCAGTTGAAAAAGATGCAACACTTGCTACATCCCCTTCTCCTATTTTGGGAGAAGGAGCAGCCCCTGTGGAGACTGTCTCACTCCACACCGAGTCTACCCTGAATCAGCCTGAGCCCTCTGATTCCTCATAACATGAACCAGTTATACATATGGAGACAACCACATCAACTATCCCAGCCTCTCAACAGGCTGAGGATATTGAAAGACAGGAGTTCACTCCACTCCACACTGAGTCCACACCGTCCCCCACTCACATTTCTCCTTCACAGTCAGTAGATCAGCCTTCCACTTCTACTCCTCATGATGCAGTTGTTTCAACCCCAACAGCTGCTGAAGGACCATCTCCCCAGGCTGATGAACCTCAGGGTATGGAACAACTCTCTGGTGAAGCTGCTCCCCAAGTGCACATTCGATCATCAGCTTTCACCACAGATGATGTTGAAATGCACATCTCCTCTCCCCATGAAGAGGTGCCTATAAATCAAGGCACTGCTGAGGGAACCACCCATGTTCTCAATGAAGAGACCACAATCCCAGTGGTTACTAAGAGACAAACATCACCCATAGCCTCACCTCATGAAGCAGTTACAGCCACTGCTGAAGGTATTCTTGACCCTTCTAGGTTGAGTCACATGACTTTTGCCCAGGCAATGGAACTTCTTTCCAACGTTCCTTTGCCATCCCAAAGTGCCCCTCACACTCCTCAATCATCACCTTCACACTCATCTCCATCCACACAATCAAAACAATCCACTCATACTCCTCCATCCCCTAAAGATCTGTCTTTGAAGGAACAACTTTCTGTGCTGTCCAACAAAGTTAGTTCTTTGGAAACCTCCATGTCTACCCTTCCATCTAGTATAGCAGACTCTGTGTCTGCACAGCTTAAAGGTTTTCTTGATTCGTTCAAGACTTCTTTCCAACCCGTGCTCCCCAGTCTGATTATTCCTCACAGCTGCTTGCACTCACTGCACAGCTGCAACAACTCTCATCCTCCCTTTCATCAATTCTTGCTCACCAACAGGACTCTGTGTCCAACCTGACAGCTGTTTCACAAAAAGTGTCAGGTATTGCTGAAACCTGCTTTACCACACTGCCCTCTACACTAGCCTCTCTAAATACCTTAGTAGTATCCCTCTCAAACTCTAAGGCAGCAGGCTTTGATGATATGCACGAGTCTCTTGAACTAACTGTTGCACAACTTCAAAGCCTGGTGTTCACTGACATTTAAAGGGCTGCTATTTCCCAGCTTTTCACCTTTGCAAATTCCCATTCTTCTTCCCTTGAAACATGTGTTACCCAGTTAGCAGAGGTCAAGGACAACCTGGCTTTCTTAGTGCATGGCCTGGTTGGTTCAAGACCTGTTACCTAACGTGCTGCAGCTAGGCCTATTGGATTCGTTCCTTCAGGCAGGACTGATGTTGAAGGCTCTATGCCATCTTCTTCAAAGGGGGAAAAATCTGCCTCGAGGACAGAGTCTAAGGGGGAGAAATTTACATCTCCCTCTAAAGGAAAATCAGCTTCAGTTGGCCAAGCAACAAGTCACTTATAAACTGGTGATGCTGCAGGTACTTCCACTGTCTCTGAAACAGCAGCTGAGCCTACTCAGGCTAGATCTCCAAGCTCTGCACCATCTAAGGGGGAGGAATCTATTCCTAGGGACAGGCTTAGCAAAAGGAGACAGTTAATCTTGGAAGAAACTGAAGAAGAAGAAGAAGAGGAAACTGAAACAGCTCTGATCAGAGCAACAAAAGGCAAAGGGAAGGCTACTGTGGACACTGATACTCAGAAGACCCTACAACTGAAATATGACAAGGCTCAAGCCAAATACATGGGTCTTGCACTGGATACTTATTATCAGTGGAAACAAGAGCAGGTTGACATCTTCGAAAGAAAGAAGAAAGAGGCAGCTTTTGCCAAAGCTGCTAAAGCCCTTGCAGCCGAGGCAAGAAAAATCAAAATGCCCTCCTTGGATGTACAAAGGAAGCTGATGGAAGCTGCTAATGAGTCAGTAACTGGTAAAGAGGGTGAAAAAGAGCAGGATTCAAAGGTCTTAGTGACGAAGACAAAGCCTGTATCCTCATCAGCAATTGCCCAATCTACTTTGACAATATGGCAAGAAAGAACTTCTTTGATGTAGCAGAAAGAAGACTTGCCAAAGAAACAATTGTCAAAGCTGTTCTCATCTCAAGAAAAGGTAAACAGTGGGGGCTTCAGATCACAACATGGTCCTGAATTGGAAGCTTATGAATCCACTGATGTGGCAAACATGGGATACAAAGAGTGGGTTGAGCTAGCAGTTGCCCTGAGGAGATCAAAATCTGAAACTGCCAAGACTGTCAGGGCATATGTTAAGAAGCTGATGGAGAAGGTAAAAGATCTAGGCTTGATCTCGGAAGAAATGATCAACGGTACCTCACAAGTGTAACCTAAGATCAAGCCTAGAAGACAAGAGAAGGATACAGACTTGAGGAGCTGGTGATGATGATTGAACAAGGGATGTATGCTGTTAAAACCATAGGAGTTGATCATAGGCTGCCCAAAGGTGTTGAACTTGAATAGGGCAAATCTATTGAAGAGCCTGAAGTAGGAGTTTTCTTTGTGGATCCTCTAACTAAGAGAATGTGTTTCCAGAGAGCTTCAGATCTTCATAAGGCTGGTCTTAAGCAAATCATTGCCTTCACACTCTCAAATGCCTTTGAACAACATGCAAGATGGAGAGTCATCATTTGGGAACAGCTTAAGGTCTTCTAGAGAAGAGGAGAACTTGAGAGCCCAGATTTCATGTTCCTCAGAAGTGAGTTAGAGGACATTGATGCTAGTCTGGAACGAGCTCAAAAGAAGGCTGAACAAGAACAACAATAACTTCAAGGTCCATCTAGTGGTGATGAGTAGATGAAGAATGGAAGTTGTCCATTAGTTGAACAGGCTTACCATTATTTGCTCCCAACTTCAACAGTCCAAATGTGTTCAATTTTCTTGAACATAAGTTGTGCTTTATTACGTGTGTTGTAATTTATTTCAGTACATTAGTTGTACTTGTAAAAACATATCATAGGGGGAGTTTTTTAATCAAACCTGTCAGAAACACTTAAGGGTATAATTTAAGGCCTTTTAATGCCTTATTGAAACCTGGTAAGTGATTTGCAATATAAGTCCAAAGAGAAAGTTTCACTGGATTCTTTGAGTAAGTATAAAAGGAAGCTTCTAAGGAATGAGAGATAACCAAAAGAGAGAAATCCACACGTCCATAACGTGCAAAAAGAATTGTGTTTTCATGCATGCAAGTTCTGCCGTTCAACTCAGAAAAGAATAGTTAGTGTGTCCAAGATGTTCTTATTCTAAGTTGTCCATCTATGCCTTATAAAACAGTGAGTGCATCTTAGTGAGTGAATTCATTGTAACTAGTCTTAGATTAGTTGTTCCTCTGTTGTTTCTGTCATCTCTGTTTGAACCATTTCGTGGTTCAAACCTGTTTGTAATTAACACATGTTAATATATACATACAAATTTTGAGAAAGGTGACATTGAAGAACCGATATCCGCTTCTACGCTTTGATGATTTATTTGACCAGCTGCAGGGTTTGATTTATTGCTCGAAGATAGATTTGCGATTTGGTTATCACCAGTTACGAGTTCGAGAGGAACACATACCAAATACTGCGTTTCGGACGCGTATGGACACTATGAGTTTCCTGTGATGCCATTCGGACAGACTAACTGACGCGTGCAAAACACACCTCAGGTTTTAATGTCTAAATGAACCCAAAGTATAAATTACACAACTGGCAGTGTACCAATCGTGTGCAATATAGCTTTAAGAATCACCCAGGATTTATCGAACTCAGGGAACGGAATAAAGAAAGGAGACTCCAATACTACAACCTAAACCAATATTTAGCTATTTCAGACTTTTTGAAGAAAATATCAACTAGAGACAATAATTAAAATTAATTATCAGAATAACTAATGCAAACTAAGTAACACGTGAATAAAAAGTTAAACTAAATTTTTTTTCTTTTTTAAATTAAATAAAAACCAATTCTAGCAAACACGAATTAAACTAAATAACTAAAGCAAGCAAGTAACGTCAACTAAATTATACGACCCAAACTAACTAAATCAAAATCAAATAAAACTAACTTAAGCAAGTAAAGAACAATGATAAATTTTACGAAACTCTTATATTACGAAAGTGTCACCCACTTGGAATTAGAAAACTACAATTAATTGGCGATGGATTGAATTGACTGACTAAAAACAAATCGGTTGATAACCAATTATAAATTCAATTAAGCCCGGATTTTGGTTTACTTTACCGATTAATTAATTACTTCAATTTAAAATATTTAATCTTTATAACCACGTGATGAAAACAAAGCAATTCATCGAAACTCCAATATAACCAATAAATCTTATAATCGCAACACAATGCCTAAAGATAATCGATTAATACCGAAATCCAACAAATTAACTTCGTTACTTTAAAAATCAAACTTTACGATTTGTCAACCCTATTATCGCAACACAATGCATAAGAATTAACAAACGCATAAAATTCTAGATTAACAATCAACTATCAAATCATTATCGCAATACAATGCCTAGAAGAGATAATTGACTATTAATTTTTCATTCAAAGCATCATTCTCTTTTTAAAAAACGCAGATTTAATTAACACTTTATTATCGCAAAATAATGCTAAAAGATTAATAAAAATCTGATTTTTAACAAGAAAACATGAAATAATCAACAATCCGACAAATATAAACCAAAATCCATCAATCAATCCAATAATATACCAACTAATACATAGAATTCGTTATCCCAAGCGGGTGAACAATAAACTACTCACGATCCATAATAAAAACAGAAAATAAACAAAACTTAATAGCATTCATTATGAAATACGAAAGAAAAAGGAACGAATGTACCGAAATCTTGCAAAAAGTGACGAAAAACCAACGATTACCGCTAACCGAATGCTTCAATCCACGCGAATATCAATCCCGAATGATTAATCAACTAAAACTACCTTAAACCTACTTGAATATGGGAAGAAAAACTGTAAAAATTCGTAAAATACTGCTGAAAATCGAGAAAAACAAGCTCCCGTTCTGGCCGAATCTGCTCTCTTTATAAAGATTGTTAGAATATGTTTTGATTGATGAAAATCAAAGTCTAGGGACTGTTTGTGTATTTTCCTTATAGTTTGTAAATATGTATAAATAGTCTTTTTGACTTTCCAAATAGAGAGACTTGTCAGAATATTCCTTTGGAAAGTTTTGTAATCAGAATAGAAGCACAGTACACGAGGAAATCAAGATACTTTTTGTAATCAACAAAATCATCAATCGAATCATTTGGTTAGTGTTGATTAAATTCTGTGTTCTTATTAATTGCATATTGTTGATTGAATTGTTAGAAACTATTATTCACAATTGGTATCAAAGCCCTAGGGATGAATCATTCTGATTGAGATTGAATTTTTTTTTCGTGTTCTTGAGTATTTTTTTCGAAAAAACCCTAAAATCACTAGGGGTTTTGATTCTGTTGATCATTCTCAGTGATAATTGGATCGAAGGTTAAGGTTTCAAAGACGAATCAATTGAATATAAATTGTTTTGATTTTCAAAACACAGAAAAAGATCTAAGCAATTTTCTGAAATTTTGAAAAGTTCAAAAACCGGTACTGTTTTATTGAAAAAGTCTGGTTTAGATCCATTTTTGGATAAAAGTGCTTTACACAAAGTGTTTGTATTCAAAAACCTTACCTTCGATTACAATTTGAATGAAATTGGGTAAAATTTGGATTTAATCTGAATTTCAGACTTGAAAAAGCTGAAAATACTAAGAAACTCGAATTATACACATCCTGTGTGTAAATCGAGTTGAGAATATTAGTTAATCGAGTCGGGTATCTTAGTTAATCGAGTTGGTTATTATAGCTATTCGAGTTGGTTTTCTTAGTTATTCGAGTTGTGTCTTACTATTACTTGAGTTGACAAACTGTAATATTCGAGTTGACAACAATCTGAACAAACTTGAATTTCTGAACAACATCATTCGTGTTTTATATAAGACTCATTCGAGTTTTATATAAGACCCATTCGAGTTGTGCAAGACTCATTCGAGTTTTGTAAAAGACTCATTCGAGTTTTGTATAACATTGATTCGAGTTTTACAGAAGACTCATTCGAGTTTGTGTATAAGACGTTGTCATATACTTGATTCGAGTTTTATAAGAAACACATTCGAGTTTGATCAAACACACATTCGAGTTTGATCAAACACACATTCGAGTTTGATCAAACACACATTCGAGTTTGATCAAAGACAGAATCGAGTTTAACCATAAACTCAATCGAGTTTGACACTACATTCATTCAAGTTTCACTCATAACACAAGAACCATTCAAGTTTGACACACACATTAATCCAAACACAATTCACTGTCTGAATTAAGCTGCTTATTGCTACTAACAAGTCATTGTGTTGTAGATATCAGTACTAATCTGTGTTTCAAGGTGTGATCAAACTTTTCAATCTCATTCGGAGTTCATTTGATCTTTGTCAAGTTTCCCAACGATCAATCAACATGTCTAAAGATGCACTTGCTATGGGATCAGAAACCAAACCCCCAATCTTATACAGGGGAGAATATGTCCAATGGCGGGAGCGGTTTCTTGAATTTATAAGTTTCCATGATTTGTCTGAAGAAATGCTGAAATCATTAAATGAAGGACCAGCAATTTTTATGGAAACGATCCCAGGAGTACCAACTGGCAATCCCCCAATACCACCAAGGACTGTTGAGGTCAAAAACCTAACAGAGGCCCAGAAAAAGAGAAAGTTAGGGGACAAGACTGCCAGAAAATTATTGTTGATTTCTATCCCCAATGATATATACACTTGTCTAACAAATACAAAGACTGCAAAGTCCATCTGGGATGAAGTATGCAAAATCATGAGGGGATCAGACAGAGCTGCTACTAATAGGGCTAGGAATAGCCTAATGACGTTTGAGAACTTCAGAGCTCGTGAAGGTGAGCTTTTGGAAAACACTTACCTCAGATTTGTGAATCTGGTAAGTGAAGTAAAAAGAAACGGAGTGACAAAGTCTAACTTGGACATAAATGTCAAATTTTTAAATGTGCTAAATCCAGAATGGGAAAAATATGCTATGATCATCCAACAAACGAAAGATATTGAGGAGATGGATTTTCATATGCTATTTGAAAACCTCAACAACTACCAAGAAGTTGTATTGAGGAAAATATCTGGAAAGAAGAAAGCGGAAAAAGAAACTGCTGATCCACTAGCTCTACTGGCGGAGAAAAAGTATAAATACAAGCTGAAAAAGGAAAAGAGAGCGATAAGCAGCAGCACATCTTCTGAATCAGAATCATCAGATTCATCTGCAGATCCAGAAATAGAAGAGATGAAAAAGCAGATGGCACTGCTTACGAAGGCATTTCAGAAGAAATTTTACAGGAAGCCAACCAACAACAAAATGCGCTACAAAACAAGTTCAAGAAAAGTTGAGAAAAAGGATAAATATGAGAAAGCTGGAGAAAGTAGTACACGAAAGTCTGACAAATATGAGAAGTCAGATAAATCAGCCAAGAAGGAGTCGGAGCAGAAATGCTATAACTGTGGAAAACCAGGTCACTATGCCCTGGAATGCAGATCTCCTGTAGTCAAAAATTCAGACTACTATACAAGAAAGGCACTCTTGGCCAAAGAGAAAGAGTCAGGCAAAGCTCTTATGGCAGAGGACGATCATTGGTTACAGTTATCATAAGACGATGATATCTTGGATGAAGATGCCCATATTTGTCTAAAGTCAGAAATTTTCAATGAATCTGAACTGAGTGAATCAGCTATGATAGCTGAAGATGAGGTGTGGGTTGGACTGACAGATGAAGAGGATGCAGATAGAAAAGAAACTGAGTCTGATGAAGAAGAAGCAACAGAAGAAGTTGCATTAATGGCATCTGGCCAAAATGAAGCTGAAAATGAGGAGGATTCAGAGTCTGAAAACTCAGATGATTCAGAAGGACCGGAGGTAAATTCTAATTCAGATTCTGATATTGATGACTCATGCATCTTAGAAGAAAAACTAACTAATATGGCTTTCATGCTTAAAAAGTTTGAAAAATCCTTAAAGGCAGAAAAGAAAAAGGTTCATTCTTTGGAAAACAAACTTAGAAATGAACACAATTTAGTTCTAGATTTTTCCAAAGATAAAGCCTTAGCTTTACGAGCTGTCTCAGACTTACAAGATAAGGAAAAAGAACTTCAAAGCAATATACTTAATCTGAATCACAAAATATCTGATTTACAAGAAAATCTGAGAATAGCTGAGTTAGAAGCCTCAAACTTTTCTGTAAAATATCATGCCATATTTGAAGAGAGAACTAAACTTTATGAGAAAATAAAAAAGATGGAGGATGAATTTATTAGAAGAGGGCAAACAGATCAAACAATATATTTAAATCAACCAAAAGATACAGAGTTTTATAACTCTAAATCTGGTATTGGTTGGGAAAATCCTAAGTATCTGACAAAAGCTATATCAAATTCACCAACACTATACGATGTCAGATACATGAATTTAGGATTAAAAATGACATTCATGAAAGCATCTGAAGAAGTAGAATCTAGCGAAGAAATAAAAAGATTAAGATCAGACAAAATGCAAAATTATGTTGATTATACAAAGATAAATGAAACAAGCAACATTATTGATACTAAAGAAGAGTTAATTCAAACTTATTCTGAAAAGAATTTATCTGAAATATCAACTCAGTCTCAGAAATTATATTTACCAAATTCAATTTTAGAACAGATAAATTCTGATTTAGAATTGAAAATTAAAAACTTTGAGACACAGAATGGAACTCTCAAGGCAGAATTAATTAAAATGGAACAAATGTTGCAAAATAAGCCTAAACACATAAATGTGTCTGATCCACAATCAACTACTTCTCTAGACTCTATCAATTCAGAGAAAGAATTTGATCTGTACATGGACTCTAATGATAATTCATTAGATCAAATGTTTGATAAAATTGGTGAATTTATCAAACCTTTGACTAATAAACAATCAAATGGTAATAAAGCACCTGTTAAAATTCTGCAAAGAATGGCTACAGAGTTTTTAAAACCATCTGAAAAATCACCATCAATACAACAAAAGAAGGAGAAAACAAAATTTTTTGTTCAGTCTCCTAGTTTTGAAAAAGGTGAATCATCTTCATCAAAGGACTCTATTGCACGTAAAGTCAAATCTTCAACAGGTATGAAAAACTTACAGAAGAAACGAGTTTCTAAATCCACTAATTCTCATACTTCTTTTATGCCAGATATCATTGTGAACGGATCGAGAAAACAAGTATGGCGAAAGAAGAAAAGAGAAGAGAAAAACAAGATTATAAAACAATTTTGGCACACTGTCAAATTTGTTCCTGCGGACGGTAATCATCATTTTAAAGTGACGATTGATCAATTCAAGACGAAGATCACTCTTGCAAGGCTACGTCATAATTTATTTCTTCCACGATGAATAGACACTGTGAACTTTCCAGAGTTAGCAGATTTTGAAGATTTTGTTTCAGATGAAGAGCTTGTCCATGATTTAATCTGTCTAGGATACTCAAAGCCACTTCCAAAGAGCTCAAAATTTCATAGAAATGGTTTAAATGGCGAATGGTACACACTGTTTGGTATCATAAATCGTTGCATGACTTCAAAGCATACTGGAATTGACAGATGCAGCATTCATTGCCTGAGGATATTTCATGGGATCGCATTCAACAAGCATTATGACTTTGCTCAGTGTATATGGGAAGATTTAAAGGAGATTGTGCTTGCTAAAACTACAAACAGAGCAAGGAAGTTCGTTCCACTTCAAAGGTTTATTCAAATTCTTATCCGAGGGATCTTAAGGGCTAATGAAAATATTCCAAAGAGAGCCAATTCTCAGAGATGCCCAGACTATGTCATGATGAGTTTGCATGAAGTGCCGGACTCCCCAAATGCCAACATAATGCCAATTCCAGAGTCATTGCTCAAGTATGCTGATCAAGAAAGTGAACATGTGAAATTATATAGAATAGATCATGCTCCGATAGAGACCCAAGAACCGGGATCTCTTAGCCCAGGAGCTTTAAGGATAGAGGAACCTCAACAAGGGGCTGAAGTTCAGGTTGCCCGTTCTGAGAGTGAGGGAGAAGGAAGTGTGAGGGGTGGTGAGGAAGAACAAGAAAAATCTGATTCTGAGAGAACGTTATCTGATATTCAAGAAGAAGAGGGAGAGGGTGATGATGATGATGATGGTGATGATGGTGGTGATCATCATGAAGGAGGGGGAATGATGATTGATGTTGTGCAAATGGCTGTAGAGAGTGTGAGGGAGACCCTAAGCCCAGAAAGCGGGGATTTACCTACATCCACTGTTAGCTCTCCTATGGAGCTAGCATTGAACAAGTCAGTATCCCACTGACGATTGCACGCCCAACTATCTACTCAGTCTCCTCTCAACAGGAGACTGTTTCAATTGCACATAGGGATGAGCCACATGATCTATCCGAAAATCACTTGGACTTGATGGATATTGAAACTAGTACACAATTGCCCGTGTGTACGACTTCGTTTGAATCATTGAGTCTAGCTGACATACACTTTAGGACACTTGCGTCAACTTCATCTGTTGAAGTTAGTGTGGTTGAACTGAGTGTTCCCACTGGAACATCCTTAGTAACGGAAGCATTTGTTGCTCCGTCACTTGAAGAGGGTGGAAGTCCAGTCAGAGAAATGCCAATATCAACTCTGAGCACTGGCCACACAGAAGTTCTTTATACAAGTTCAACTGTTGTGTCAACTGGAAGTCTTCGTGACCCAGTAGTGAGTTTATCCCCATTTGTGACTGAATCAACCTTGACAACAGCATTGAATGAAGTTGTTTCTGGAGTTAACACGCATGTATCTAATCAACTGGCTGAGGTAATGGCTCAAATGACCAACATTCAGAAATTCTTGAAGGGAAAGGATGTTGCGGAGGAGTCGGTTAAGAAAAATGAGTCAAAACAAGCAATTGAAGAGTTAAAGGAGGAATTGAAAGATTTTGTGTTTGAGCAGTTTGACGAAATGCGGGAACGTATGATAAGTCTGGAGAATACAGTGGTAACGGCGTTAGGTAATCTTTCTGAATGAGTGGCGGCAGTGGAAGAGACCTGCAAGGCTCAAGCTTCCTCATCAAAGAGGAAACATGATGAGCACGACGAAGACTCCGATGATGCTCCTCATGAGGGGGAGAAGAGGAGAAAGCTTGATCAATCAACGCCAGGGATTTTAATGCTGACATATCCAGAGAAGGAGCCGGAAACTCAGGAGAAAGAAGTCGGAGGATCTAAACAGTCAGCTGGTGAACAGAGAGAACTGGGATTGATTCTTTATGAAGATGTTCCAGTTCCTTTGAACACTCAGCCCGATATCTATCAGTTTATTGAATATATTGATTTAGAGGAAGATGTACAAGAGAAAGAGAAAGAGACGAGTATTCAAGAGACAGGAGAAGAAAGAGAGGAGTACATTGAATTGTCTGAAGATGATGACATAATTGCATTGACAGATGTAGACTTTAGGGTTGAAAGGATAGAAGAGGAGGAGGTGTTAGTTGAAGAAATAATGAAAGATGTTGAATCAACACCAACGGTTGAAAAGCCTGAGGTGGTTGTACAGGTTAAAGAAGAGTTTGAAGAGTTTCCTGTTGAGAGCAGTATGGCTCAAGAAACAGTTGTTTTGAATGAAGTGGAGGTGATGGATAGATTTTTTAATGAATTTGTTCTGGCTGATGAATCAAAGAAACAACACAGATTAAGATTTCAAGCACAACAAGTGGTGCAGAGGGAGATTCAAGATATGTTGACTCTGTTAAATAAGGATGAAATAAGTAAGAAAAAGGTGAAAAAGCTTGAACTACCAGAGAACAGGTCTGCTGAGTTCATTAGGAAAAGAAACAAGATGCCGTACATTGAAGACATTTTGGAGAAACGGATTTTTTGTAAAAAGCAAGCTCCATGCTCATTTCACAAGTTATTCCGAGTTTTAGAGCCGAATATGCCCAATCTGGTCAACTATGCCAGTTTCTTAAGAAATAAGACACAAGAGGTTGAGAAGGTGAAGAGCGATTTCAGGATAGTGGATCTGGTGCAGATAGAAAAGGAAAGATTTGTTAAGGTTTTTTATCCAAAGTTTACTGTAACTAGGTCTGATGGAAATACGTATGTATTCACGGAAGCTGACATGTTCAACATGCACTTGGTCGATATTGAAGATCTTTTTAACGAACTGTGCAGAAATAAAAGGAATGAACATTGTAGATTTGCGCTGAAGACATTGTTTCACTTTATGCATACCAAACTGGTATTAATGTCAGTGCAAGATCTACAGATTGGAGTTGAGAGAGGTATGAGGAAGATAAACATGACTGCACCTCACAGAGATATTAAATTTGCTGGTGAGCTTAAAGAGTTTCAAGTTATAATGGTGAAGCATCCAGCTGTCATGTATAAAGATAGGAATAAAAGGTTGAGAGCTATGAGGAGTGTTGAGCTGAACAAGTTTTCTGATAGAACGTTGATTAAGGTTTTGAATGGTTTGAAAGGCAAGCTGGCTGCAGATCAAAAGAGGAAGACAAAGAAAGGAGCTTTATCTGTTAACGATCGAAGACTCATGGTCGAGTTTATTTCTAAAATTGAATGGAGGCTGTCGGATCGGAAGAGTATTAGAAGATTTGAACAGAAGCTGGGCTTGTCGATTTGAAGACTTTGTTACTTTCATCAAAGGGGGAGAATGTTAGAATATGTTTTGATTGATGAAAATCAAAGTCTAGGGACTGTTTGTGTATTTTCCTTATAGTTTGTAAATATGTATAAATAGTCTTTTTGACTTTCCAAATAGAGAGACTTGTCAGAATATTCCTTTGGAAAGTTTTGTAATCAGAATAGAAGCACGGTACACGAGGAAATCAAGATACTTTTTGTAATCAACAAAATCATCAATCGAATCATTTGGTTAGTGTTGATTAAATTCTGTGTTCTTATTAATTGCATATTGTTGATTGAATTGTTAGAAACTATTATTCACAAAGATTCTGCGTCGCCTACGACCATAGGCCTTAAGCTCCACGGTCGTAGGCCCCTTTGACCTGGTCAACATCGTGCCCTAGCCCACGGTAATGCTCCTGGTACCTCCTATGGTCGTAGGCTTCCCCCTTTTACGGTCGTAGGCTCTAAAAATTCACCAATTTCACTTCTTTTCTTCTAGAAAATCCACGAGAACTCTTTGGGGCTTCAAAGTTTGTCAGTTTTTCTTCGATGTTCATTCCTTCGTCGATAAAACCTCTTTTGTCCTACGAATCACGAAAATAAATGAATTAGATATCTTTTTCACATATTCCGAGAGAAAAACCGACCAAATTGCAAGGGAAATGATGCCAAAAATGTGTATAAATATGACCATATCAAAATACCCCACACTTGAACTTTGCTTGTCCTCAAGCAAACTACTGCATAATTGTCTTTACTCAGGCCTTAATTCAAAATAAACGATCTAGAAACATGGAAGACTCAATAGCATTAAAGATCCATAGACTATGAAATTGAAGCGAAAGCAAGAAACAATGAGACCACAAGATGCAAAAAGAATTGCAATGTCAACAACTTCCCACCTCATTACATGACTTAGCACCTCACAGTTTTCACTCATCACTCATGTGTATAGGCTCGTCCATTTTCCAAATTCCGCTCAATGCCAGACATGTTAAAAGAATATCAGCATATGCTTGAGAGCAAATCACACCGCCATCACTTAATGTTTGAAAATAAAGCACATAAAGGTCTTAATGGGATGTAACGAGGCTAGGCTAAGGAAATGGGGAATATATGGCCAACGTGGGGTTAAAAGATTGGGATCCAAGATCAAGCAGCAAGCAATAGAAGCGAGTAACCAACAATGGACCAAATAAATCACTGAGAAGATTTCCCAAGCAAACTGGCTTGATTTTCACATCTAATAACAGCTCAGAAGGACAAAAAATTTGTTTCACTTTCTTATTCCAATACCTTCTCTTTTCTTTTCTTTTCTTTTCTTTTTTTCTTTTTTTTTTCTTCTTTCTCTTTATTTATTTTCTTTCTTTTCTCTTTTTTTTTCTTTTTTTTTTATAGCGCTGAATTTCCAAACACCGACTTATATGCAATCTGTACTCAAAAAGAACTCTCTTAACCACACTAATATTGCTGCGGTACAACACTAGAAAAGTCAGGAAGAACACAAAAGCATAGAATTACATATGACTCGAATGCTATCAAAACAAGGCATAATCGTCAATCCTCATAGGGTATAAACTAGCTGACAAACGAATGATCCCAGATAAATCCCTAAAGCTTGCTACTGAATCACGATCCCAATTCCGGTCAAACGATAGACAAAAGGATTATTTGGCTGATAATGTGGGTTGTCACCGAAATGAAAGGCTCAGGCTCAAACGGGGAAACTAAGGAAAATGATGTCGGTAGGGGTGTCATTGGGGAAAAAGTGTATCCTAACTGTGCCTTTATATAAGTGCGAGATTCTCAAACGATGTGATCTTGACATGCATTTGACAAACAAGTTCTACCTTAATCCAATTAACACCGACAAATTCACACCGAAAGAAATAATGAGCATTAAATATGAATGCTAGATGGGCTCAAATTCTCACGAAACGAATGTACAGGGTTATTTGTGCTTAATCATGGAATTTTAGTCAAGAAGCGTGACATGCACATCAAACATCCTGTTACCACAAAATAATCTCAAAGTCACTTGCTCAGCTTCACATGCATAGAAAATAGAACAATACTGCAAAAGAGTCCAACATGCAAAAATAGAGAATAAGTTTTGAAAATCAGCCCAATTTTAGACAAAAATGTCGCGACTTTTTACTTAAGAACATGCAAAGCTCAAAATCGACATTTTTATACCCCCACCCCACACTTAAATTTGACAGTGTCCTCACTATCATAATCAATCACAACAGTATGGAAATGGTGATAATAAATTGGAACAAAAAACTCCCCTGATACACTTAAGCATGGCCATGTTTGAATGATGAGGCTGAACTGGCTGCTAGTGAGCATCTCTACCATGACCCGTCATGACAAGACATCTATCAACAGCTGTCCAAGACTGATAACACTCTAACACACATACATTTGTCTAAACACGCATCAAGCACATCACTCACACTCATATCAAACTATGTGACATCAGATACACTACCCCACACTCATATCATATGACATATCAGCACACCAAAATATTCTCAAGACAACGACATCCCTTTTACATAAATAAAGCATAATGCGTGACACCATGAGCATGCACGGACTAGAACATAAATACCTAAATATAAATCTACGAAAATAAACAAAGAAAACATGGAAACACACCAAACTATTAGAACTCAAAAACACACCATCTATGAAATTAAATATAACAAGCACACCACACACAAAGCAATAAAAAAAATAAACTAAATAAGATAAAATAAAATAAAATAAAATAAACTAGAAATTAGAACAAGCAAACATGCTTTCAAAACAAGACCACTAGCATCAATCATGCAATCCTAAGACACATATTCAATGCACGACTACTTATTAAAGCATATAACTTTCAAAATTTAAATTAACAACTTAACACATCAAGCAAAACAAACTAAACATAAAATGAAAACTTAAAATACAAATGAAAGTATCTACGGGTTGCCTCCCGAAAGCGCTTGTTTTGACGAGTCTCTAGCTTGACTCATCCACATGGCCCTTAGATTGATAAAACATACCTGGGAAACAAGCTCGCAAACCTTTCATATCTACTAAAGCAATGTACTCACCAACCGGATCCTCATGATCAAAATTAAGCTTCGGAAATTGACAAGTTGGTTTTGTTGTGATCTTCTCCACCTTCTTCTTTCGCTTTCTTGGCTTCTTCGATTTCCCTTTCCTCTTTACCGAGCTTGAAGGTATCTGTCCATCACAAACAACAATAGAATCAGATTCAAGAATATCAAGCTTATCATGATCAATATAAGAAGGAGTAGATGGTGATGGTGCTTCAAACAAAGCAAAAATGTCCTCATCGGTTGGGATGTCATTGTCATCAATGTGCATCTGCCAATCTAGTCCAAGTAAGCAAGCAATCTCCCGCAAATCTCTATCAGCATCAAACTCGTTCGTGGCATGAACACCCTGCATAGGATCTAACTCAACACATGGTGCATAAGTAGATATGGAGAAAAGTGAGTTAGGCAGAAATGGATATAATGGATTAGCTTTCGCCATACGGAATGTAATATCCTCATCTCTCACTCTAATAGTCAACTCCATAAACAGGACATCTATCAATGCTCTAGCAGATGTAAGAAATGATCTACCCAAAATGAGGGGATTGCCACTCGAGCTATCCATGTCTAACACCACTAAATCAACAACAAACTCAAATCTATCAACCTTCAATCTAACTCCCTCACAAATCCCAACAGGTTGTCTCAAGGAGCTGTCGGCTAGCTGCACTGCTACCAAAGAAGGCTTTAGAGGCCCCAAATCCAGCTGTTGGAATATATCATGAGCTATAACATTAATGCTAGAGCCTAGATCGGCTAAAGCATTGCTGAATACAGCCCCCTTTACAGAACATGGGATAGTGAAACTACCAGGGTCGGCTTTACCTTGGATGTATAAAGGAGGGGGGACATATGCGGTACTTCGTGAAGCATTCAGATGCATCTCGTCCATTAAATCCTCCGGTTCCTTCTTCAATGGGGAAGAAGATGAAGAAGTAGAAGAAGGAACATCCTCGAGGTGCTCATCATCATGAACAGTAATAGCATTGACTTGAGCAGGACCCTTGTCTTTCAGATTACCTCTTGGATTGGGCTCAGTGTTGCTAGGAAGTTCATGAGCATTCCTAACATTCCTCGATTGTGCTAGTTGTCCCACTTGTGTTTCAAGGGCTTGAATAGCAGCCTGCTGATTTCTAGACAATGCCTCTTGATTAGCGATAAACTTCATCATCATTTCCTCGAGGTTTGACTTTACAGGTTGCGCGGGCTGAGACTGATGATTCTGATTAGGGAAATGGGCATTATGGAACTGATTGGGATTAGATTTAAACTGAGAGAAAGAAGAAGGTTGTCCCTGTTGATATCCCTGGTTATACCCTTGGTGACGGTTAAATTGGGGTCTCTGCATCACTTGAGGACGAGGATGAGCGAATCCAGGAGGTGGTTGGTTCTGAGCTCGAGAAGAATTCGGAGTAGGTTGGGCATATCTAGCCATGCCTCCACCATAATCTCCTGACGATTAATATACCTGCTCCGGATTTGGGTAAGGAAAACTAGCTTGGCACTCATAGCCGGAATGTGGTCCACCACAGTGTTCACATCCGTGTTGTACTGCGTGTACAGCAACTGGGGATGATTGTGGCTGACTAGTTTGTGTGAGGAGATCAATCTTAGCTGTGAGGGCAGCTATAGCAGCAGCTTGCTTTGAATCAGAAGCTCCCCACCCAAAATATTCACTCGGTGTCTGAGTTTGGCTTAAAACCAGGTCATCGATTATGTCAAAAGCCTCTTCAGGTGTCCTCTTATATATTGACCCATTACAAGCTGAGTCAATCAGTGAGTGATACATGGGGTGAACATTCTCATATAAGACCTTAACACGATGATTAAGTGTCATGTTATGATTCGGGCATTTCATGATGGATTCCTTATATCTCTCCCATGCATCATACAAAGACTCATCAGGTTTCTGCTTAAATGAGAGAATGTCACTCATAAGCTTAGTAGTCCGAGAAGGAGGGCAGAACTTGAGGAGAAACTTTGATTCCATATCGTCCCAAGTACGAATCGAGTTTGAGGGAAGGGACTCATACCACATCATGGCACGTCCTGAAAGAGAGTAAGGAAAAAGCATCAGACGAATTACCACCCTCGGAACTTGATTTGCTTTACACCCACCACATGCTTTCCTGAATTTTTTCAGGTGGGAATATGGATCCTCAGAAGATAGACCGCAGAACTGCGCGTTATTCTGAACTAAAGCGATCAGACTCGACTCTAGCTCAAAGTTAACGGCATCGAACCCTAGAATAACTATCGCACCTTCCGAGTCATCGGTGACCGGTTGGTTAAGCTCAAGCATTGTCCTTCGGTCTCCCATTGTTAATGAGGACGGCTCAGAAGAAGACGAAGAATCAGAAGATGAAGACGGCGAAGAAGGTGAAGGACTAGAAATCGGAGGTAACTGAACACAAATGTCTACGTGACCTTCCTCCACCGGATGAGGAACAGTATGGTCAGTAGAATCAGATAAACTAGACAGTCCCTCAACTAAACAGTGTGATTGGTCACGAAGACGACTACGGAATGCTTGCTCAGGTTCGGTGTATGGGCTGACGATATTAGGATTACGACGACTCATACACCGAACACCCTTTAAAGAAAAATTAAAATAGACAAAAAATTTAACTTTTCAGGGGGATTGCCCCTAAAAAGGATCAACTAAACTACCGGCGTTGGTTGTTTCTTAAAGTTCACACTGTTCCCCGGCAACGGCGCCAAAAACTTGACGTGTGCAAAACATACCTCAGGTTTTAATGTCTAAATGAACCCAAAGTATAAATTACACAACTGGCAGTGTACCAATCGTGTGCAATATAGCTTTAAGAATCACCCAGGATTTATCGAACTCAGGGAACGGAATAAAGAAAGGAGACTCCAATACTACAACCTAAACCAATATTTAGCTATTTCAGACCTTTTGAAGAAAATATCAACTAGAGACAATAATTAAAATTAATTATCCGAATAACTAATGCAAACTAAGTAACACGTGAATAAAAAGTTAAACTAAATTTTTTTTCTTTTTCAAATTAAATAAAAACCAATTCTAGCAAACACGAATTAAACTAAATAACTAAAGCAAGCAAGTAACGTCAACTAAATTATACGACCCAAATTAACTAAATCAAAATCAAATCAAACTAACTTAAGCAAGTAAAGAACGATGATAAATTTTACGAAACTCTTATATTACGAAAGTGTCACCCACTTGGAATTAGAAAACTACAATTAATTGGCGATGGATTGAATTGACTGTGTAACATCCCTAATTTGAGCCTGGTACGTGGATTTAATTTACTGGCTCTTTATTTTAACATTATTGCGTTGGTCCAATTAAATTCCGTTTCGTGGATTTAACGTGTCGAGACCGAGTGATACGTGTCTCCGAGCTATTATTTAGCGGATTAATTATCTCCTTGAGATCGTGGATTTAATTGGGTTAATTTGATATTAATAGTGAAAAAGTGATATCGGGTTCGGATTTGTCGGGTTCGGAGTTTCTAATTGAGGAAAGCGTATATATGGATTGGAATGAAGTAACCTTATCCTTTTCTTTCTTTCTCCTTTCCAATTCCAGAGAAGTGTGAGGGTGTGTGCTAGTGTTCGGAGCTGCTAGAAGTCATCAAGAAGCTAAATTGGTTGCTAAGTTTGAGTGATCTTCTTCTTTTGTGTTCTTGATCAAGTGGAGGTAAGATTTCTTGATGTTGGATTGCCAAAATTCGTGTATGTATGTATATGAATGTAAGGGTTTGAGTTCTGAAGTTGTATGCTTGAGTATGTGTGAGTTTTATGTGCTGATATTGCTGGGAATCGAGTATGGGATTTTATTTCCATGGTTTCTGCCATGAAAAGCGAACAGCAGGTCTGTAACCTTGCGTGAGCGCGGCCGCGATCGGCCAAGCGCGACCGCGATGCGGGCGCGGCCGAGACCCTCCTGGGCGCGGTCCGCGATCGGGGTGAGGGTAGTCGGGTCGGTTTCGGAGCTTCGGGAATCTGGGGGAGTTGTGCTATGGGTCATATATGCTTGCGATAAATGTGTTCGGGTTTGTTATCTGCCGATCGGGTCATATTAATCTGTTGGGATCTGTGTTGATTACAGGTTCGAGCCGTCCGCGTTCTGAGCAGCGATAGAGTCCGGGTTTCGATTGCTTTGGGTATTTGGTGAGTACTCGAGTTCTTTTACAAATCGCGCGTAGTCTTTTACGAGTCAGTTATGTGGTGTGATATGTGTATATGAGACAGAGATACGACGCAGGTATGAGTTTCTCTACCCTATACGTGCTATATGTGTTTGAATTGCAGGTACCCGCGATATGTGATCGCGCAGGCTGACTGTCCCTAACCAGTCACGAGATATGAGGCTGTATATATACGGCAGAGATATTGCCAGGTCGCTCCTGTGCCTATTGAGTGGCTAACCGCTGCTGTGTGCGGCCTGTTAGCCGGGGAACGTGGTCCCCTTTTGAGCAGAGATTTGTGTTATGCATCGAGTTGCATATGTGTGCCGAAATATGTGTGTTGTGTATGTTTTATGTGCTTACCTGCAGCGTCTAACCCTCGCGTACTCACGAGCTGTCCAGCTTATGTTTTCGAGTCTTCTGTGTGTCAGGCAGTCATACGGTGGGGTCGCAGTCACAGCTGCAGCAGCCGAAGTAGAGATCGGGCAGTTTAGAGTTGTGTATGCCGATTATATTTTGATACTGAACTTTAAAGCTGTTGTCTGTATCTTATACTGGATATGTATTGTGTTAGCTCTCAGTAATCCGTGTTTATCAGATAATTCAGTCGTGTATGCATCTGAATCAGCATGTGACTTGAGACGTGTTAACTTTGTATTAAAGTTTTAAATTATCAGTGATTTTCCGCTAATCTTGTGACATGTGTACTTGAGATGTTTGCGATATTGCCACTTATGATTAAGTAATGACGTGGCATTTGTGTGAGAATTGTGGGTGTTACAGCTTGGTATCAGAGCTTGTGGTTTCAGTATTGAGTATCAGTGGATGCTTGTGCTCTTACCGTGTTCAGATCTGTGGGATTCTTCCCTGAGACTGAGTTTAGCGGAATTAACTGACCTAGCTTATTGTATAACGCTGGGTGATCGATCTGTTATCTTACCTTTGTGATATGTGCAGGTAGTTATGGCAGATCATGGCGAGGGTTCAGGGCCAGAGAGACCAGCGGGAGATGAGTATGTCCGCCGGTCAGAGATGTTATCAGTGTTGACTGAGTTCTACAGAGAGAGGGACAGAGAGAGAGAGCAGCAGAGACAGAGAGCTGATCCGCCGCCAGTGACTAGTGCTGAGACAGGGGTTGGAGCATCTTCTTCTTCTGCTCCTCGAGGTGGGTCCTTTAAGGACTTTATGGCGGGAGCCCCACCTCAGTTCCGAGGCGGTGGTGAGCCGGGTGCGGCTATGGCATGGGAGAGAGAGATAGAGGCGGCATTCCGAGTTGCCCATGTCGACCCTCGTGATATGGTCGGCTATGCGGCTTATCAGCTAAAGGGAGGGGCTTCACAGTGGTGGAAGTCCATTGAGTCGTCCATGACTACTGCAGCAGCTTATGCTATGACATGGGATCAGTTCCGTGCCATCTTCGAGCTTCAGTATATTCCCCGGGATGAGCGCCGGGAGATGGAGCGTCGTTTCTTGCACCTTCAGCAGGGCAGTATGTCAGTTCAGCAGTATGTGGATAGATTTAATGAGTATGCCCAGTTTGCGCCCCAGCATGTGGATACAGAGGTTCGTAAGGCTGATGCCTTTATCGATGGGTTGAGATCAGATATCCGGGAGTTCGTCGGACTTCATGATACTCCTACCTTCGCGCGGGCATTAGAGTTAGCCCGAGTCCGAGAGAGGGAGATCGAGAGACAGAGGGGTCAGCCTCCATCCCAGAGACAGAGGATAGGGACGTTTGAGCAGTCCCAGAGTTACTATCGAGAGCCCCAGGATTTTCAGAGAGAGAGACAGCCTGAGCAGCAGCAGGTTCAGGGGCAGGGTTCGGGATTTCGCAGAGACAGAGACAGGGGCAGAGATCGTAGGTCCAGGAGGTCTGGGCAGTATCAGGGGTCGGGGACAGCCAGTCAGAGTCAGGGGCAGACTTCCCGATATAGTGCTCCCAGTCAGAGTCAGAGCAGCGTGGGACAGGGGTCCCAGCCACCCGGGAGTCGGGCAGACAGTTCAGCTGGAGAGAGAGACTGTCCGAGGTGTCGCCGTCGCCATTCTGGTCCTTGTACATCAGAGCAGCCCCGTTGCTACCGCTGTGGTCAGTATGGCCATACATCTTTTACTTGTACTTCGAGGGATTCCCTGTGCTTCCGCTGTGGGAGGCCAGGTCATGTTGTGAGGGATTGTCCGGATGCGCCGCCAGCAGTACAGGGAGCGAGTACCAGCGGTGCTAGAGCAGAGCCGTCGACTTCGAGCCGCCGTGAGTCAGCACCCAGAGGCAGGGGTAGAGTATTTCAGGCTACGGCAGAGGAGGCCCGCGAGTCTACCGATGTGGTATCTGGTACGTACATTCTGAACGGGCTTAGTGCTCATATATTGTTTGATTCTGGAGCAGATCGCTCGTATGTATCTGTTGTATTCTGTGCCTACTTTTCTGTGCCTGCTACTGTGTTATCTGTGCCGTTAGTCGTTGAGAGAGTAGACGGTAGTACTGCTTTAGTGAGTCGGGTATACAGAGATTGTGTCCTTGAGATAGATGCTCACCGGTTTTCGATCGATCTACTGCCGATAGAGCTCAGCAGCTTCGATGTGATAGTGGGTATGGATTGGATGACAGCCAGGCGGGCCGATATTCTGTGTGCGAAGAAGATGATCCGGATACCCATTTCAGACAGTGAGACAGTGACAGTGTATGGCGAGAGGCGCCGAGGTGAGATTGGTATTGTTTCTATGGCCCGAGCTCAGAGATATGTCGCGAAGGGATGTGAGACCTTTCTGGCTTATGTTGTTGACGCCAGATTAGAGAAGAAGACCCTAACGGATATACCTGTAGTTCGAGAGTTCCCTGAGGTATTCCCAGAGGAGTTGCCTGGGTTACCGCCAGATCGTCAGGTCGAGTTCCGTATCGACCTTATCCCTGGAGCGGTGCCTATTGCGAAGACGCCTTATAGGCTGGCACCTACTGAGATGAGAGAAATGATGTCGCAGCTTCAGGAGTTACTTGATCGTGGATTCATCCGTCCGAGTTCGTCCCCGTGGGGAGCTCCCGTGCTATTTGTGAAGAAGAAGGACGGTTCCATGCGGATGTGTATCGACTATCGAGAGTTGAATAAAGTGACGGTGAAGAACCGTTATCCGCTTCCACGTATCGACGATCTGTTTGATCAGCTACAGGGTTCGAGCTTCTTTTCGAAGATAGATCTGAGATCGGGTTATCATCAGCTGAGAGTTAGAGATGAGGATGTGCCGAAGACTGCGTTTCGGACGAGATACGGCCATTACGAGTTCCTAGTCATGCCTTTCGGACTGACTAACGCACCCGCGGCATTCATGGATTTGATGAACAGGGTGTGTAGATCTATGTTGGATCGGTTCGTGATTGTGTTCATCGACGACATCCTGATCTATTCGAGGAGTGCCGAGGACCACGAGCAGCACTTGCGAGAGGTTTTATCTGTGCTGCGAAAGGAGCGACTTTATGCGAAGTTCTCCAAGTGTGAGTTTTGGTTGCGCGAGGTCTAGTTTTTGGGGCATGTTGTGAGCGCCGAGGGTATTTCAGTGGATCCGGCGAAGATAGAGGCCGTGATGAGTTGGGAGCCGCCGAGGACCGTGCCTGAGATTCGTAGCTTTTTGGGCCTAGCCGGGTATTATCGCCGCTTCATTCAGGACTTCTCGAGGATTGCCAGGCCGTTGACGAGATTGACACGGCAGTCCGTTCCTTTCGTGTGGTCTGATGAGCAGGAGTCGGCTTTCAGAGAATTGAAATCCCGGTTATGTCAGGCACCAGTGTTAGCATTGCCCGAGGGTACAGAGGATTTTGTGGTCTACTGTGATGCGTCAGGTACCGGTTTGGGTTGTGTTCTGATGCAGCGAGGCAAGGTGATTGCGTATGCGTCGCGACAGCTGAAGACCTACGAGGAAAATCATACCGTGCACGACCTTGAGTTAGACGCGATAGTGTTCGCGTTGAAGATATGGCGTCATTATCTGTACGGTTCGCGGTTCGTGGTTTATACCGATCACAAGAGTCTTCAGTATCTGTTCAGTCAGAAAGAGTTGAATATGAGACAGCGGCGCAGCCTTGAGTTATTGAAAGACTATGACTGCGAGATTCAGTACCATCCTGGTAGGGCCAATGTGGTGGCCGATGCGTTGAGCCGTAAGGCGTGTGGCCAGACGGTAGTTTCCCGAGCAGCGAGGCTCGAGGTCACATCGACTCTTGTGGAGAGTCTGAGGCATGCTCAGTTAGAGGGTTTGCGGGCGGAGAATGTGAAAAGAGAGCGGCTTGCGGGACAGCTAGAGGCATTGAGCAGAGATAGCAGAGGTTTGTGGGCGTTTCGTGATCGTGTTTGGGTTCCGAGAGTCGGTAATCTGCGGCAGCTGATTTTAGATGAGTCGCACCGTTCGAGATTATCCATTCACCCCGGGAGCACCAAAATGTATAGAGATTTGCGCGAGTTCTATTGGTGGCCAGGGATGAAGAGAGATGTGGGCCGATACGTCGAGGAGTGTATGACTTGTCTGCGAGTCAAGGCCGAGCATCAGAAGCCTCACGGGCATTTGCAGCCTTTAGAGATCCCTGAGTGGAAGTGGTATCATATCACGATGGATTTCATCGTCAGACTTCCGCGCACCGTTCGAGGTAATGATATGATCTGGGTGATAGTGGATCGCTTGACGAAGAGTGCTCACTTTCTAGCGGTTCGGGGTACCATCACTATGGATCAGTTGGCTCGGTTATATATCAGTGAGATAGTGTCGAGGCACGGCGTTCCGATGTCGATTACGTCCGATAGAGATGCGCGGTTTACTTCGAGGTTCTGGCAGAGCTTTCAGCGCGAGTTGGGGACGAGAGTTCAGTTGAGTACCGCGTACAGACCTCAGACAGACGGGCAGACAGAGCGGACGAATCAGACTCTCGAGGATATGCTCCGAGCTTGTGCGATCGATTTCAGTGGTAGTTGGGACGTTCACTTGCCGTTAGTCGAGTTTGCGTACAACAACAGCTACCATTCCTCCATTAAGATGGCTCCGTTCGAGGCACTGTATGGGCGTAAGTGCCTAACCCCTGTGTGTTGGGGCGAGGTCGGCGAGCGACCTATTAGCGGGCCCGAGTTATTGCAAGAGACGAGCGATAAAGTGGCGGTTATCAGAGAGCATATGAGAGTGGCGCAGAGCCGGCAAAAGAGTTATGCCGATCGTCGTCTGAATGAGCTCGAGTTCAGTGTTGGAGATCGCGTGATGTTGAAAGTGTCGCCGTGGAAGGGAGTTATCAGATTCAGGCATCGAGGTAAGCTGAGTCCGCGGTACATCGGTCCGTTTGAGATCATCGCCAGAGTCCGAGATCAGGCTTATAGATTGAGACTGCCTCCCGAGTTGGCCGGAGTCCACGATACGTTTCATGTGAGCCACCTGAGAAAATGTCTGGCCAAAGATGATCAGTTTGTGCCGTTATCCGAGATCACCGTGGATTCTCACCTGAGGTATGTTGAGCAGCCTGAGGCGATTACTGATCGAAAGGTGAAGAGATTGCGAAATAAAGAGATTGTGCTAGTACTCGTTCAGTGGAGGCATCATAAGGGTACTAGTGCCACCTGGGAGCCCGAGGCCGAGATGAGGAGCCGATATCCGCAGCTGTTCCAGAGTCCGAGCTAGATTCCGAGACGGAATCTTTTTAAGAGGAGGGGATTTGTAACATCCCTAATTTGAGCCTGGTACGTGGATTTAATTTACTGGCTCTTTATTTTAACATTATTGCGTTGGTCCAATTAAATTCCGTTTCGTGGATTTAACGTGTCGAGACCGAGTGATACGTGTCTCCGAGCTATTATTTAGCGGATTAATTATCTCCTTGAGATCGTGGATTTAATTGGGTTAATTTGATATTAATAGTGAAAAAGTGATATCGGGTTCGGATTTGTCGGGTACGGAGTTTCTAATTGAGGAAAGCGTATATATGGATTGGAATGAAGTAACCTTATCCTTTTCTTTCTTTCTCCTTTCCAATTCCAGAGAAGTGTGAGGGTGTGTGCTAGTGTTCGGAGCTGCTAGAAGTCATCAAGAAGCTAAATTGGTTGCTAAGTTTGAGTGATCTTCTTCTTTTGTGTTCTTGATCAAGTGGAGGTAAGATTTCTTGATGTTGGATTGCCAAAATTCGTGTATGTATGTATGTGAATGTAAGGGTTTGAGTTCTGAAGTTGTATGCTTGAGTATGTGTGAGTTTTATGTGCTGATATTGCTGGGAATCGAGTATGGGATTTTATTTCCATGGTTTCTGCCATTTTTGCGAACTGTACTGTTGCTGACCTTGCGTGAGCGCGGCCGCGATCGGCCAAGCGCGACCGCGATGCGGGCGCGGCCGAGACCCTCCTGGGCGCGGTCCGCGATCGGGGTGAGGGTAGTCGGGTCGGTTTCGGAGCTTCGGGAATCTGGGGGAGTTGTGCTATGGGTCATATATGCTTGCGATAAATGTGTTCGGGTTTGTTATCTGCCGATCGGGTCATATTAATCTGTTGGGATCTGTGTTGATTACAGGTTCGAGCCGTCCGCGTTCTGAGCAGCGATAGAGTCCGGGTTTCGATTGCTTTGGGTATTTGGTGAGTACTCGAGTTCTTTTACAAATCGCGCGTAGTCTTTTACGAGTCAGTTATGTGGTGTGATATGTGTATATGAGACAGAGATACGGCGCAGGTATGAGTTTCTCTACCCTATACGTGCTATATGTGTTTGAATTGCAGGTACCCGCGATAGGTGATCGCGCAGGCTGACTGTCCCTAACCAGTCACGAGATATGAGGCTGTATATATACGGCAGAGATATTGCCAGGTCGCTCCTGTGCCTATTGAGTGGCTAACCGCTGCTGTGTGCGGCCTGTTAGCCGGGGAACGTGGTCCCCTTTTGAGCAGAGATTTGTGTTATGCATCGAGTTGCATATGTGTGCCGAAATATGTGTGTTGTGTATGTTTTATGTGCTTACCTGCAGCGTCTAACCCTCGCGTACTCACGAGCTGTCCAGCTTATGTTTTCGAGTCTTCTGTGTGTCAGGCAGTCATACGGTGGGGTCGCAGTCACAGCTGCAGCAGCCGAAGTAGAGATCGGGCAGTTTAGAGTTGTGTATGCCGATTATATTTTGATACTGAACTTTAAAGATGTTGTCTGTATCTTATACTGGATATGTATTGTGTTAGCTCTCAGTAATCCGTGTTTATCAGATAATTCAGTCGTGTATGCATCTGAATCAGCATGTGACTTGAGACGTGTTAACTTTGTATTAAAGTTTTAAATTATCAGTGATTTTCCGCTAATCTTGTGACATGTGTACTTGAGATGTTTGCGATATTGCCACTTATGATTAAGTAATGACGTGGCATTTGTGTGAGAATTGTGGGTGTTACAGACTGACTAAAAACAAATCGGTTGATAACCAATTATAAATTCAATTAAGCCTGGATTTTGGTTTACTTTACCGATTAATTAATTACTTCAATTTAAAATATTTAATCTTTATAACCACGTGATGAAAACAAAGCAACTCATCGAAACTCCAATATTAACCAATAAATCTTATAATCGCAACACAATGCCTAAAGATAATCGATTAATACCGAAATCCAACAAATTAACTTCGTTACTTTAAAAATCAAACTTTACGATTTGTCAACCCTATTATCGCAACACAATGCATAAGAATTAACAAACGCATAAAATTCTAGATTAACAATCAACTATCAAATCATTATGGCAATACAATGCCTAGAAGAGATAATTGACTATTAATTTTTCATTCAAAGCATCATTCTCTTTTTAAAAAACGCAGACTTAATTAACACTTTATTATCGCAAAATAATGCTAAAAGATTAATAAAAATCTGATTTTTAACAAGAAAACATGAAATAATCAACAATCCAACAAATATAAACCAAAATCCATCAATGAATCCAATAATATACCAACTAATACATAGAATTCGTTATCCCAAGCGGGTGAACAATAAACTACTCACGATCCATAATAAAAGCAGAAAATAAACAAAACTTAATAGCATTCATTATGAAATACGAAAGAAAAAGGAACGAATGTACCGAAATCTTGCAAAAACTGACGAAAAACCAACGATTACCGCTAACCGAATGCTTCAATCCACGCGAATATCAATCCCGAATGATTAATCAACTAAAACTACCTTAAACCTACTTGAATATGGGAAGAAAAACTGTAAAAATTCGTAAAATACTGCTGAAAATCGAGAAAAACAAGCTCCCGTTCTGGCCGAATCTGCTCTCTTTATAAAGATTCTGCGCCGCCTACGACCGTAGGCCTTAAGCTCCACGGTCGTAGGCCCCTTTGATCTGGTCAACATCGTGCCCTAGCCCACGGTAATGCTCCTGGTACCTCCTATGGTCGTAGGCTTCCCCCTTCTAGGGTCGTAGGCTCTAAAAATTCACCAATTTCACTTCTTTTCTTCTAGAAAATCCACGAGAACTCTTTGGGGCTTCAAAGTTTGTCGGTTTTTCTTCGATGTTCATTCCTTCGTCGATAAAACCTCTTTTGTCCTACGAATCACGAAATGAATGAATTAGATATCTTTTTCACATATATCGAGAGAAAAACCGACCAAATTGCAAGGGAAATGATGCCAAAAATATGTATAAATATGACCATATCACTAACGCATCCGCATCATTTATGGATTTGATGAACAGTGTGTGTAGATCTATGTTAGATAGGTTTGTGATAGTGTTCATTAATGATATCATGATCTACTCGAGGAGCGCTGAGGACCACGAGCAGCACTTACGAGAGGTTTTGACCATGCTGCGAAAGGAGAGACTATACGCGAAGTTTTCCAAATGTGAATTCTGGTTGCTAGAGGTGCAATTCCTGGGTCATGTGGTGAGCGCTGAGGGTATTAAAGTGGATCCTGCGAAGACAGTACCGTCGCTTCATTCAGGATATCACCGAGGACAGTACCAGAGGTACGCAGTTTTCTGTGTCTTGCCGGATATTAGCGTCGCTTCATTCAGGACATTTCGAGGATCGCCATGCCGTTGACGAGATTGACACGGCAGTCTGTACGTTTCGAGTGGTCCGATGAGCAGGAGCGAACATTTATAGAGTTGAAGACTCGTTTATGTCAGGATCCAGTGTTAGCATTGCCAGAGGGTACAGATGACTTTGTCGTGTATTGTGATGCGTCCGATACGAATTTGGGTTGTGTTCTGAAGCAGCGAGGCAAGGTTATTGTGTATGTGTCGGGACAGCTGAAGACCTACGAGGAAAACCATACTGTGCATGACTTTGATGACTCTAAAAGGTACCGCAACGTTATGGTTTCTAGTCATACCCCTTCGGATGCATCAATAGCTTCAACTCAAGTTTCGGTCCAATTTCTTGTAACAACAAAGATACACCAAAACTTAGTTGGAACTTCATAATATCAAGCAGGTCGATGGGAAAAGTTTGCAGACCTTCATATAGAGGTACAACCTAGAAAGCCAATAGATCAGGGGGACTAAACGATGATGCAAAAGTATCAGGCCTGGTTCATGGGTTACGTCATCGGCAGTTAGCGGAGTTCCTATCGCAGGACCTCCTAATATACAGGGAGTGTTTGGAGAAAACTTATGCTTACATCCGATCCTAGGAAATTTTCACTCAGAACTAACCATCAATGAATATTTATCCTGACAAGCATTCCAGGAACTCTGAAGGAAAGGACCAGGAGACCTTGATAGGCCAAAAGTGGATAGGATGATCACTACACCCCTTATCCCTTGAAAGATGATCAATATCAGAGGGTAATGGTATGTTGTCTCTGACCAAGACTTTGAAGGAGATCTTAATGAGGGAAGTCATGGGAGGATCTTTCAAGGCTCCTCCGTGCATGAAGCGAGACCCTAAAAGAAGAACCAATTTTTATAATAATTAATAAAATGTAACATATTAACTAATATTAGAATAATAAACAATTAAACATAAAGTAAAAACAATTTAATTTGATTAGGGATCAAAATTGAATCAATTATAAAGGACAAAATTGGCATTATGAAAAATTTTACCATGTCAAATGTAATTAAGGACTAAAAGATTGACAACTTTCATTTTAGGGAATGTTCATGAAACTAAAAGGGGTGGTTTAGTGCTTGAGTTTTGATATATTCCAAAAAAAGGTCCTGAGTTTAACTCCTATGTGTTTCGACTCCTTTGCGTTACTTTTTTTCAAAAAGAAAACATTAGAGACAAAAACCATAATTTTCAAGACACAACATAGATGATTCGCGTAATTTGCTCCTAGAAAAATATATAAGAAATATTTATTCCTTGGCCAAGAAAGACAAGATGGCCATTAATAAAACATGCATCATTTACTTTAGGAGGTAGATAGTACAATAATCAAGAAATAGTATAAAGAAACATAACAATATTACCAAATTGTGTGGTA
>JAANYP010002724.1:153082-168409 GCA_020465985.1 Centrapalus pauciflorus
TTGATAAAGAAACAAAAAGGAGAATGAAATTCAAATGGATAGCCTATGTACATTCTTTCTATCTTCGGTAACTTGATACCCAAATATTCGAACCCGATATCATATGTTGAATATAATGTCAATTCAATCCATTTAATCTCGTGATCTCGTAAATATAATTAATCCACTGAAATAATAATCTGGTGCCACATATAACTCAATCCCGACACGTATAAATCCACTAATCGGGATGTTATTCGGCCAAATGCAATTTTGTTAATTGATAACCCAATAAAATAAATCCACGTACCAGATATGAAAATGAGATGTTATATATATATATATATATATATATATATATATATATATATATATATATATATATATATATATATATATATATTGAGAGAGAGAGAGAGAGAGAGAGGTTTAATGGAAACTTCTATGCATCAGATTACTTTGAAAAACCAACATACATCACAAGGAGAACTCAATGCATCATAGGGATCAATAAGGGTAATATTGAAAATTTATATTCATATATTTAATTTTTAAGATTAAAAGTAAAATAAAATAATTTTATAAAATCTCACAATCATGAAGATTCCATATTTATGTTCGAGAAGTTACAATCAATCAAAATTTTCAAAAACCTTAGACCACGACTTCTCTCCTCTTTCTTTGGCCTCCATCACACCTCCATCATCGGCCATCTTTTTCTGTGTTTTCGCCACCGTCCGACTTCTTTTTCCGGCCTCCGACACCGTCCGGCCTCCATCACAACATTCATGTAAGTTGTCGAATGAGAAAACTGAAAGATAAAAAGAGAAAGTGAAAAAGTTTTTACAAGAAGGTCTCGATTTTCAACATGTGTGTGTATAAACAGATGATCTTTTGTGAACATTTTATTCGTTGTGAACACTCTGAACAACCATAAAATAATTTTAAATCTTATAAATCTTGTTGTACATACTACTGAACCCTTCTATTAACTTAAAAATCTTGTTGGATCCTATGAATTTTATGTATTTGTCGGATCTTATGAATCTTCTTACAAATACTGCTATGAACCTTTTTAATGTATGAATCTTGTTGCAAACACTTCTATTAACCGTTGAATCATATGAATCTTGTTACAAACCTTTGTTGATATTTATGAATTCTTATATGTATTTTTTAATTTGTTCACAACGAATAAAATGTTCACAATATATCTCATCCCCCCCCCTCCCCCCCCCCTCCCCCCCCCTCCCCCCCCCACCAACACAACACACACATAGATTATATATTATATATATATATATATATATATATATATATATATATATATATATATATATATATAGTCAGGTTCAAAAAAGTCTCTCTGAAAATCAAGTGCACCCGAAGGTACCACCCTTAAAAAGTTTTTTTTTTTAAATTTTTTTCATAACCATGTTTAAATTAACATTATACACATGATATATGAATTTCACATACATTCACATTTTGTGTGTTTTTAAAAATTACATGAATATTCATGCACATTTATGTGAATGATTATCTAGGTGAATGATCATTCACGCCATTCACACGATCTTTTTTTATCATTCACAAGATTTATTTTTTGAATTTTGATGTTGCTCATTTTGATCAAATGTCTTATAATGTTTTCTTATACATACTTATGCAAAAAAATATTAAAATAATATGTGAATGATCATTCACAACACGGTACGCTGTAATCTAATACGTATGCTGATGAACCTGGTTCTCTCTCTCTCTCCATACACACACACACATGCATATATAGTCGGGTTCAGTTAACATTTTTTGTGCATCTGGAAACCATATAACAGTTGTTGGATCAAGTTGATGTCGTGATGAACCGTATTATGCAACATATTAGATGTGTCTTATGATACAACATATCAGATTCACCTTGCGATAGTAGTTTCAAAATTAATATATATCTACTTTAATTAATTTTAATGCGCACACACACACACACACTATAAAATGAGTACCTACATGACGCATGTCATGCTCTATTTTGATTTGCCACACGTCGCTCTCTCAATTTCTCACTTCATTTGATAAATTTAGTTTAAATTTTAAAGAAAATCAAATCTATCCAAACTTGATATGATTAATTTAATAACTAATTAACTAAAATTAAGCAAACTTTATTATTCTTATAACTATTATATTATACATATTTATAAATATTTATTTTTGATTTAACACATGTAATACATGGGTATTAAGTATTAATGTAGTTTATTTATAAAGGGAGAATTTCATATATGTCTCTCTAAAACTGCATAATATCATATATACCCAAGCCAAAAAAAGAATTTCATATATATCCTTCTAAAACTTCATAATATCATATTACCCAATTTAAAATTTTAATATCATATATACCCTTTCAAATTTTTAAATATATCAAATATATCCAAATTATTTATTTATTCTTTTTTATTACTTTAAAACTCATAATAAATATTCATTAATAAAGAAATGACCAATCTACCCTTTTTATTTCTTAAAGTTCATAATGTCATATTTACCCATTTGAAAACTTTAATATCATATATACCCTTTTAAACTTTTAAATATATCAAATATATCCAAATTATTTATTTATGATCTTTTATTACTTTAAGATATCAAATCTTTTATTTCTTGACGGAATTCGGTGATTCAAATTTCATTTGTTCGTTAAGTAGAAGCCTACCACGAGCCTACCTCGAGCACCTGGACATGTAAAATCAAGGGATTTAAAAGTTAATTACCTTGATTAAGTCTTCGATTCTTGTAGGCTTCGACTTAATGAACAAATTGAAATTTGATCACCGAATTCCGTCAAGAAATAAAAGATTTGATATCTTAAAGTAATAAAAGATAATAAATAAATAATTTGGATATATTTGATATTTTTAAGAGTTTAAAAGGGTATATATGATATTAAAGTTTTCAAATGGGTAAATATGATATTATGAAGTTTAAGAAATAAAAAGGGTAGATTGGTCATTTCTTTATTAATGAATATTTATTATGAGTTTTAAAGTAATAAAAAAGAATAAATAAATAATTTGGATATATTTGATATATTTAAAAGTTTGAAAGGGTATATATGATATTAAAGTTTTAAATTGGGTAAATATGATATTATGAAGTTTTAGAGGGATATATATGAAATTCTTTTTTTGGCTTGGGTATATATGATATTATGCAGTTTTAGAGGGACATATATGAAATTCTCCCTATTTATAAAACATAATGATTCATGTCACGTGTCGCTTTCTCATAGCATCTCAATTTAATTTTCCCATATATTTTCTTGTCATAAATTAACTTAAGAAAAATAAATTATTTATTCTAATCATCTATTTGAATAACTAATTTTTTTATATTCTTAAGAACTCGTTAATTATATCTTTTAATTATTTTTATATTTTTTGTTTTCATATTAAGTAAAACCTCTAAATAATATATTGATATCTCTCCTTATAATTCATGCAAAAAAAAAAAAAAAAAAACAATATTAACAATTCTCTTCAATTTAAATTTACTTTATTTACCAAACTCAAAATTAAATAAAAATAAGAACTTAAAATTTTATATTTACCATATTAAGTTTTTTTATATTTATCCTATTAAATTACAGTTATTACTTTTTTTAGTTATTTAGAAAAACTATAAACTAAATCATAACAGTGTCTCTTAATTTTATTTTTTTATTTCTTAATAATATTTAAAACCTCTATTTAATACATCGACCATTCTTTACAATTCACGCACCAATTATAAATATTGTAGCCAATTTCATCAAATTAAAAATTTCTTTATTTATAAAATAACAACCATTTTTTTATTTTATAAGAAAATATAAAATAATTCATAATCATCTCTTCCAAATATGCTTAATTTTGATTGTATCTATTTTCATATCAATAAACCTATCTATTTTCATGTCAAAATTTCTTTAATAAATAATTCATAATCATCTTTTACACAAATTTGCATGTATATAAACGTACATTTATGTAATGCATAATTTCATACACTTAGAATGTGTGAATGTGTGTGAAATTTATGTATAATCTTTGTATGTTAATTAAAACATGTTTATGAAAAAATTAAAAAAAAATTATTTTTAAAAGTGATACATTCTGGTACAGTGCATGATAAGTGATACTTACTTGAACACACACACACACACACACATACATAGATTTAAGTTCAAGTGAGTACCATTAGTTTTGTGCAGTACTGGAGGTAACTCGCTTAAAACCATTTTATAACATTTTTTTCATATTGATTTTTAAATTAATAATACAAGAATACTTGTAAAAAATCACACATAAACATACACTAGAACTATGTGAAACGTACATGTTCACATGAACTGCACTGTTTTGAACGTATGTTCACACTAAGCATATTCATATAAATTTTTTTCACGTTCGCATGCCTTTTAACATGTTAGAAAGTGAGAATGTATATAATTTATTACAAATAGCATTATATTATTTGTATTTAAATGAATATGCTAAAAAATTTAAAAATATTTTTTTCGGAGCATGTTCACATCTGAAGTCGTATGTTCACGAATACTCACAATACTCTGCATTTTTTAGGTACTCACACAAACTATACACACACACACACACTCACACAGATATAAGTATAAGTGAGTATCAAAACTGGTAACTCACTTAAAACCAATTTTTTGTACTGTTTTTTCATATTCATGTTTAAATTAAAAATACACGACTACTTGAAAAAAAAACATACATAAACATACACTAGAACTATGTGAAACGTGCATGTACATATGAACTGCACTGTTATGAACGTATGTTCACACTAAGCATATTCAGATAAAAAAAAATTTTCACGTTTACATGACTTTTAACATGTTAAAAAGTGCGAATGTATATATTTTTTTGCAAATAGTCTTATATTATTTGTATATAAATGAATATGAAAAAAAATCGGAGCATGTTCACATCCGAAGCCCGTATGTTCACAGATACTCACAATCCTCTGCATTTTTTAGGTACTCACACGAACTATATACATACATACATACATACATACATATATATATATATATATATATATATATATATATATATATATTATATAGGTGGGTTCAATGGAAAACCTCTATGCATCAAAGAACATTGGAGAACCACAATGCATCGCTAAAAGATCGTAATGCATCACGTGGAAGTCGATGCATCACGCATGAATTTGATGCATCACGTGAAAATAATGATACATCACGCGGGAATTGTGATGCATTTGTGGTGGTGCATGGAAGTTCTTCGATGTTCTTCGATGCATGAAGGTTCTCTATTGAACCCCCTATATACACACACACACACACACATACATATATATATATATATATATGTTCAAGTGAGCACCACCTATTATGCAGCGCACCAGAAGGCAGCACTCCAGTGGCGGATCTAGGAAATCCTTACGTTGGGGGCATAATGTATAGTTGTGTTCATCGTTTTCATTACGAGGATCCTTAACTTAAGTTTCGGATCTAGTTCTTCCATTATAAATTTTCAAGCGGTTCAATTAATTTAACCGTAACAACTTATCAATTAATTTAACCAACTAAAAGACCCTAATAGTTAATCTAATAACAAACATTCACATATATGATTTTAGGGATTCTAATGTGACTTTAAATGAGCATATAACCACATAAGATTTTAACCCATTAAGCATAAACATTTATTCTAAATCAGTGATGTTAATGCTTAAAGTAAAACAAAATAACAAGTATATATTATAAAATTACATGATTTGTGAGCGATCATAATTCTGTTTCTTGGACCTAAGGTTTATTTAATCTAAACTCTTTTGTTATTGGCTGAGGGCCTTCTCCTCCAAGGATTGAGGGCCTCCTTTGAAATGGATTGTGAGATTACAAACACATAGATTAAAATTACATTGAAATTTAGCAATTATTACCCAAGCATTGGGGGCCCCCCCCCCCCCCCCCCTTCCCTTTTGAACATGTGCATTCGCCCCTGCAGCACTCTAATTATTTTTTAATTTATTTCATAAAAATGTTTTAATTAACATTACACAGATGATAAACAAATTTCATGCACATTCACACATTCTAAGTGAATTAAATCATGGATCACATAAATGCACATTCACATATATGTAAATTTATGTAAGTGTAATGTATGTGAAATTAAATATGATCTTCATTAAGTTAATTAAAACATGTTTATGAAAAAAATTTAAGAAAAGATCTTTAAAAGTGGTACCTTCTGATGCGCTGCATAATGTGTAATACTCTCTTGAACCATATATAGACACACACACACACACACACACACACACACACATATATATATATATATATATATATATATATATATATATATATATATACACACATACATACATATTCAAATCAAAGTAACAAACGCTCTTAAAATGATAAAAACCAACAATTTGCAATGCATCATCCAAATAATCCCTCAGCTTTCATACATAATTAAAAATACTAATTCCTTAGAGGACAATTGCTTGCGTCGTGTAATGATGGCTCGTTACACACCTTGCACATGCGTTTTTTTCTAGATGCGTTCTTCTCTGCCTTCTCACGTTCTCCAACTAATCTCTTATGTTTACAGCAACCTTTGTTTCGTATCCCAACTGGAACATGTACATTTATCACCGTGGGTTCTGAGGTTCCAATTAGCGTCTCCATAACCACCTTCTCACTTGGTGAAACCTTGTGACTACCAATTTCTAACTTCTCTATTGTCTCATCCCATGCGTCATTTAGAAGCTGTAACTTTTCTGGATCATTATTGATTCGGTTAACTAAAGATCTGATTGACAGTGACAACCTCATTACAAGCTTACCAACTGTGTTATGCTCGTGAACGTTTTTATCCATATCTGCAATAGGAAATTGGAACGTACTTCTACTCCAACGTGTCAATACATACTTCTCAGGAACCTCATCAATCTTAAATGCTCGATACACGTAATACACATGTCGACATAATAACCCGATACACTCAAATAAGTTGCATGTACAAGTAACATCACCGCTATCTGGTTGAAGGATCACCTAATGAAGATAAAATTTAAAGAAGCGTAACGTTACTTAAGTATAACAATATTTTTGTACTAATTATATTAAATAAAGTGGTACATGTATTTTACCTTGTTATTACCATTATTACCACTATCTTGCACAATACAAACCTTAGTTCCACCTTCGTCTATAATGCTTGAAGACGTACAATTAAAGGTAGATGCAGCAATCTCCTCTTGGACAGTTTTAAAAACTTCATTTGTGTAAATGCCCAATGCACTTTTCTCAAATACCAATACAGTCTTTAATTTATGCTTTTTCTCCAGACTTGAATGGTCCAAATGACGTTGATTATCTCGCTGTTTATACATCGCTGCTTCATACCGTGTCATAAACTCAACAAGTGTAGAGCTACCACTTGTGAAGTGTCCAAAAAAGTAGTTTTCACTTTCAGACCTAGATGTTGTGCGCATAAGACCCGCCAACAAAACGTCATTAAGGAAAGATGGTATCCATTTATCCCTGATACCGAACATGTGATTCAACCATTTGTCTTTAACAAGATTGTAGTCAGCCATCATTTATTCCATTCTTGTTCAAATTCTGCGACATTAGCGAAGTTACCCCAAACAATGTTGTTGAATCTATTGAAAAATTCAGGATTGTTGCTCATTGTATACCCAAGCTGCAAAACAAAATACATACAACAATGAACATGTAATATACACATAACATGATAGAAGACACCTAAGAGGGGTCCAATACTAGGAATGAGCTCGGTACCGGACCAGACCGTACCGAATCGGTACCGATCCCGAAAATACCGAAACCGAATTATTAGTTTTGAAAGAACCGAATACCAAACCGTATAATTTTATATGGTGTCGGTTCGGTTCCGAATACCGAATTTTTGCTAATTTAAAAACCGAATACCGAACCGAGAGTACCGAATTTTAGCTAATTTAAAAATCGAATACCGAAACGAATATATTAATTCGGTATCGTTCGGTACCGGTTCGGGTTCGGGATATGGTACCCGTCCCTCACCCCTATCCAATACAGTACCTTTTGTGACACCCTTACCACAACAACCACCAATTACAATACACCCAGGATTAATCACCAACATACAATAACATAATGATCTGATAACCTAAATTAAGTGCGGAAGCATTAAAAACATAAATAAAGTAGTGCAACAAGTGTTAAACACCCTACGGTGCTATAAGGTACCAAGTCTAAGTCTACACACCCATACATTTATTACAATCATCCAGAATATTTTACAACATTGTCCAAATCACCATTACCGATCAAATAGTGCCGAGTCTCCCAAATCTTCCAAACGACCTAACTAGAAGGTCCAGCAGTAGACTTCCCTTTTCCTGTAAAATAAAAATCAACAATTGGGGAATAAGCGGATGCTTAGTGAATACAGAGATTATGCATTTTATAAATTTTTATGAAGCCCAAGGATAACACAGATGACCAACATCGGATATCCTCTTCGTACACAAAGTACGGACCAGAGCCGCAGCCCCTTCGAGCTCAAAGCTCGGCATTTAAACATACCATCTGAGACAAACGTACGATCGGGGATGACATACTGCCTACCGGGCCTAGGAGGGATCAGCTCCAGGTCATATAGCACAGTAACATCAGAGTAATCGATGCGACCCACCGGTCCATCACTAGATGCACAACAACCGAAAGGACATGCAACAAGTAAGAATGTGCATCTAAATCTACGCAAGTTAGTAGAATTCCAAACAATCAATGAAACAACAAGTCTCAGCAGGCAAAGCTTACATAAAACAAATATAAACATGCGAAATCTACTGTACTCACAGTGGGTGCGTAATTTATCTTTTAACCGATATTATTTCTCTTCGGGCTTTCAACCGGATCCACCAAGTACCCCACTATGGGTTAAACAACACCACAAGGGACCTGTTATATCAATTACAACAATTCCTCATATCATTAACCGTTTAAATCCATAAAATCAAGTTTCGTAAGTTTGGCGATATTTTCCCCCATTTCGGGTACATGTCTAAATTCGAACTATAACTAAAGTTTGAACCCATTTCATGTTCATACATTGTCCTTTGAATAACTCTTGCCATTCTATGTGTTGTTTATAAGTTTCATTCAAAATATACAAGTTTAGAGAGTATATTTCTCAATTTTAGGCATTAAACTCGAATTTAATGGATTAGATTCGAAACCATGCATCAGATTCGAATCATATGCATCAGATTCGAACCCTTAGGGTCAGATTCGAACTCACCTTCGAATCTAGGGTTAGATTCGAATCCCCATACCACAAATTCAACTTCCATTCGAGTTTAGGTGATAGATTCGAACCTCATGCATTAGTTTCAAACCCCATTCGATTCTGGGCATAGATTCGAACCCTCCATTCGAATCTAGGGGTAGATTCGAACCCCCCCCTTCGAATCTAATGTTACACTCGAAAACACACTCGAATCTAGTACCAAACTCGAGTTTGTTCTTGCATTTCGACTCTGTTCTTGACATATTCGAGTCTGTTCATCATTTCAGCTTAAATCCTTCATTTCTAAGTCAAAAATCATGCATATATCATGTATGATACCTAGATTCGATTCTATTATGCATATACTATCATAATCTTGCAGTATTTCAAGCAAAACAAGCTCCAATTTACATAAAATGACAGATTCGAATTCTAATTTACTTCAAAACCGAAACTATAAACTTAAAAGGATCGATTCTTACCTTAATTCGTATGAAATCAGAAATCTGATTGTAGATTGTTGTTGTACTCCTCGATACCTTTCCGTTGACGTATAATTCTCAAAAATCTGACGGTCGGTTTGTGAGATAGCTTAGAGAGATGTAGAGAGAACTTCTAGAGAGACAAAGTAGTGAGATAGTGTAAAATAGAAAAATGAAGCCTATTGCCCTTTATATACAACTTTCGTCATTTTTCCACATTTCACCACTCGAACTAACCGGTTCCATAAAATACTGATTTAATCTTAGAATTTTCATAAATAACTTTTTAATTCCTTAATATTCCATAACAATGATTCTGAGTTCAATTTTCTTAAAAATAGCAACAAACTTCTAAATAACCCAAATACATAATAATTGCTTAATTTTAACTTAAACATATATTTTCCACTTAATTAACCAAAATACAGTAAAATAAATCCGAGGATGTTACAGCATGGGCTCCACCACGCTCAACTTCGTCCTCAAAGTTACTCGGATTCAAACAGTTTCGGATACTTTCTTAACATTTCTGACTTAGTTTCCCATGTATGATTTGCTCCTTTATGATGCTTCCAACGTATAAGCACCATTTCTATCTCCTTGCTCCTCAACTTCTTCATCTTAGTATCTAATACACACTCCGGCTCCTCCACATATCGAAGCCTTTCGTCAACTTGCAGTTCTGTATGGTCTGCCCAATCCTCATTTCCAGTGTTAAATGATTTTCGGAGATTCCCAACGTGAAACACTGGATGTATGCCCGACATCCCTTCAGGCAATTCTAACCGATAAGACTGATTTCCAACTTTTTCAACAATCCTAAAGGGTCCGACGAATCTCGGAGCCAACTTGCCCCTTTTTACAAAACGAGTAACACCCCTCATGGGTGATACTTTCAAGTATACCCAGTCATTAACTTCAAAATTGATCGGTTTGTGCCTCCGATCATAGTAACTTTTCTGACGATCCTAGGCCGCCTTCATGTTCTGCCTGATCAATTGTATCTTTTCATTCGTTTCTTGAAGTAACGCCGGCCCAGCAATCGGCGTTTCACCCGTTTCTCTCCAACAAGTAGGAGTCCTACACCTCCTCCCATACAGTGCCTCGAACGGTGTCTTCTTTATTGTCGCTTGGTAACTGTTATTGTACGAGAACTCTATCAGTGGCAAATGATCATCCCAGTTGCCACCGAGATCTAACACACAAGCTCTCATCATATCTTCCAAAGTAAGGATCGTTCGTTCACTTTGGCCATCAGTTTGCGGACGATAGGCTGTACTCATTGCGATTCTCGTTCCTAACCCTTCTTGCAGTGCCGACCAAAAATTCGAAGCAAACCGGCTATCCCGATCCGATACAATAGACTTAGGCACTCCATGCCTAGAAACAATCTCGTTCATATAAATTTGAGCTAATTTTTCCAGCGAATAACTTTCACGAATCGGTATGAAGTGAGCCGACTTTGTTAACCGATCCACGATTACCCAAACTGCATCATGCTGTCGCTTAGTCTTTGGCAGCTTTGTAACAAAATCCATTGTAATGTGCTCCCACTTCCATTCCGGAATAGGAAGCGGCTGCATACTGCCGTACGGTTGTTGATGTTCGGCCTTTACCAACCGGCAAGTCCTACATCGTTCAACATACTGGCCGATATCCTTCTTCAATCCCGGCCACCAAAAGTCTGCCTTTAGGTCGTTGTACATCTTTGTGCTCCCGGGATGTACAGAAAATTTAGATTGATGCGCTTCTTCAATGATAACATTTCTCATACCACCATACTTCGGCACCCAAATCCTTCCGTATACACCTTTTAATCCAGACTCGCTAGTTTCCATATTCTTAATCTGTACTCTAATATCCTCAGCACCGACATTTTCTTCTTTCAAAGCTTCTAGTTGGGCAGCTTTGACATCGTTAATGATCGTGGAACTTAGTATAGTGGACGTTATCATATAACAGAAATCCTTAGCATAAGCTTTCCGGCTCAAGGCATCGGCTACTACATTAGCCTTCCCGGGATGATAAAGTATCTCACAATCGTAGTCTTTAATAAGCTCCATAGACCTACGCTGTCTCATATTAAGTTCCTTCTGGCTAAAAATGTACTTTAAGCTCTTATGGTCCGTGTAAAGTTGACACTTAGTACCGTACAGGTAATGCCTCCATAATTTCAATGCAAACGTTACCGCAGTCAACTCGAGATCATGAGTCGAATAATTCTTCTCATGCTGCTTCAACTGTCTTGAAGCATACGCTATAACCTTCTCACGCTGCATCAATACAGCGCCTAACCCTAACCTCGAAGCATCGGTATACACCACAAAGTCATCATTGCCCTCAGGTAAGGCAAGTATCGGTGCCTCACTTAACGTCTTCTTCAAAATATCAAACGCTTCTTGCTGCACTGCTTCCCAGACAAAAGGTGCATTCTTCTTTGTTAATGCAGTCAGAGGAACTGCAATCTTAGAAAAATCCTTTATGAACCTCCGATAATATCCTGCCAACCCCAGAAAAATTTCTAACTTCGGTAGCTGTTTGAGGTGGCTCCCAATTCTTTATCGCTTCAACTTTAGCCGGATCTACCGAAATCCCAGCCCCCGAAATCACATGTCCTAGAAACTGTATCTGTTGCAGCCAAAACTCGCACTTCGAAAATTTGGCGTACAACCTTTCTTTTCTTAACAACTCCAACAGTTCTCTCAGATGTTCAGCATGTTCTGCTTCAGACTTAGAATATACTAGAATATCATCGATAAACACAATTACCGATTTATCCAACATCGGTCTGCAAACCCTATTCATTAAATCCATAAACACTGCCGGGGCGTTAGTTAATCCAAAAGGCATTACCAGAAACTCGTAATGGCCATACCGAGTCCTGAATGCTGTCTTCGGTACATCTTCTTCTCTTACTTTCAGCTGATGATATCCCGATCTCAGATCAATCTTAGAAAATACACTAGCCCCATGTAACTGATCAAACAAATCGTCTATCCTCGGCAGAGGATACTTGTTTTTAATAGTCAACTTATTCAGCTCCCGGTAATCTATGCACATCCTCATCGTGCCATCTTTCTTCTTTACAAACAATACCGGAGCTCCCCATGGCGATGAACTCGGCCGAATGAAGCCCTTGTCCAACAACTCCTGAAGTTGTGTCATCATTTCTTTCATCTCGGTTGGGGCAAGACGATAAGGAGAACGAGCTACCGGTGCAGCTCCAGGGATCAAGTCAATCCTAAATTCTACTTGTCTTTCAGGCGGCACGCCAGACAAGTCTTCCGGAAACACATCCGGGAATTGTGAAACAACCGGCACATCGGCCAACGTTCTCTTCTCTGCCTTAGCATCAATCGCATATGCTAAGTAGGCATCACATCCTTTTGCAACAAGCTTTCGGGCTTTTGCAATAGTCAATAGGCACAGATCCCCACTTCTCCTATCCCCGTATATACATATCTCACGCCCCTCCGGGGTAGTTATCTTTATCATTCGGCTCTTACACACTATATGGGCTTCATTCTCGATCAACCAGTCCATTCCGACTATCACATCAAACTCGCTGAACTCTATCGGAATCAGATCTAAATTGAAGACTACATCTTCAATTACTAACGTGCAATTTCGGTATACATGATCTACCTTAACTAAAGTATTGCTAGCAGTTTCAATATCAAGTATAGCAGACAACTTAGACAGTGGCATGGCAAGTCTTTGTGCAAACACAGTAGAAACAAACGACCTATTGGCACCCGAATCAAATAAAACTCGTGCTGGCATAGAATTAATTATGAACGTACCCGTGACGACTTCCGGATTTTCCATTGCCTCCTCTGCAGTTATCTGAAAAGCACGAGCAGGTGCCCTCTGTGACTGACCCCGGCGGTTAACTGAACCACCACTCGAACCTCCAGACGATCGTGTTGATGATGGGACAGCAGCCGTTGGAGCATTCTTTCTACAATTCCTGCTATAGTGACCCCACACCCCACACTTATAGCAAGCATCACCCTTCCTTGGGCAGTCATTCTGAAAATGGCCCAGCTCCCCACAGCAAAAACAAACACGTCCGTTAGTGCATTTGCCAAAGTGCTCCAGATGACATTTATTGCAGTATTGTGGCTCGGTGTTGATAGAGTATGCACGAGCACGACCACGATCAGAAGAACCAGATGGTCGGCGAAAAGACTGCTGTGATGAGTATTGTGAAGACCGGGAAGATCCCGAGTATCCTCCCTCCCTTTGGCGCTTCGGCGGTGACGGCTGTGTTGGATTGGTGGAAGCAGCAGCAGACCCGATCGAGTAGCCCGACATAATCAAAATATGTTCTACATTTCTGGCAGCCTCAAGTAAGCCAGCAAATGTAGGGTAGCGGACGTTGCTCATAACCCTCCTAATCTCAATGTCAAGACCAGCCTCGAACCTGGTCACTTTCCTTTCCTCAGTATCCACCTGATGAGGCGCAAACAAACTCAGCCTCGTGAATTCTACAGCATATTGGGACACCGTCTTAGTCCCCTGTACCAATGCCATAAACTTTGCTTCCAACCTCCGGCGCTCATCAACCGGACTGTACTGCTGAGTGAACAGGTCCTTGAACTCAGCCCAAGTCATAACAGAAATCTTCTCCAATGTCAAGGCGTTCACCATGGCATTCCACCACATGAGTGCATCATTCGTGAACATAGCAGTTGCATAACGAACCATGTCCTTCTCAGCACAGTCGCTGATTCGGAATGTTCGCTCAGTTCCTGTTATCCATTCCAGTGCGGCAACAGCATCTCCTAATCCATTAAACTCCACGGCCCCATTTCCTTTGAAGTCCTTGAAACGACAACCCTTGGGCTTGTTAGATGACCCAATGTTGTCATCTCGTTCCTCGTTGTTACTCCCTTCCTTCTCCTTGTTCTTTCTCTTATCCTCTCTTCTCTTAGCATCGGCCTCATCTCGAGCCCGAAACTGATCTTGTATCATTTTATTCTGCTCGGCCATCATGGCTAGCATCATCTCTCTGGCTTCCTCAGGTGTCATTCCTCCAGACATGTTCTGAAAATATAAACATATAACTTGTTTAGTAACATGTCATTAGTTTAAAGACACCACTTATTTGTCCCGTATGATAGTCAATCACTTATAATTACTAGATCATAACCTATCTTAGTTCAGATCATTACTTAGACCACTACATATCATTACCTAATGTTTGAGATCAAGACCTCACGGACTCTTGAATCTCAAACAACTGCTCTGATACCATCTCGTGTGACACCCTTGCCACAACAACCACCAATTACAATACACCCAGGATTAATCACCAACATACAATAACATAATAATCTGATAACCTAAACTAAGTGCGGAAGCATTAAAAACATAAATAAAGTAGTGCAACAAGTGTTAAACACCCTACGGTGCTATAAGGTACCAAGTCTAAGTCTACACACCCATACATTTATTACAATCATCCAGAATATTTTACAACATTGTCCAAATCACCATTACCGATCAAA
>JAANYP010002725.1:0-47889 GCA_020465985.1 Centrapalus pauciflorus
AATTTATTTGAGTGGTTCTCGTTATTAATGGGTTAAAAGAAGTCAAATGTATTAATAATTTTTATCATAGTTGGTGTGATAACTAAAGTTAAGTTATTACCTTAATTGCATTGAATTGCTTTAATAATGTAACGAAAATAAATCATTCAGTAGAGAAGTATATAGTAATTATTAACGAAAGGGTTAACAAACATTAATAAATAAATCGAAACTTACTGATTTAGTCCTTGAACTTTAATAACATAAATAGACAATGTACTTTTATACCAGGTCCTTAGTAATTCTATTGAGGCGTGTGGATTTCTTTAGTGATCTCAGCTGTTAGTGGGTATACGCTTGGCGAGTACAGATTGCAGGCACTGTGAGTAATTGATTTAATTTCGCAAATGATCATAAATGATATGCTTGCACTGGATATCTCTTTCGTTTCTATTGTCATGATTATTCTTTAACTACCATGCTTAGCCTTGAATGTTGTTATATATTTCATTGCCTTGATGCCGATATCTGAGAACCCTTTTTCCCCAGTATGCATACTGTGTATTATGTGGATTAAGTGAGGTTGCTGTGTGCTTCCGAGTTGTATGGCGGGCGAGCCGCATGTTTTGTACACGTGCTAACCGAGCGAGTCGTACGCCGTGTACTTGTTATCGGGCGAGCCGGTAACAATACCCTATTCGTGTATGCTAAATCGAGCGAGTCGTAATGCTACACATGTTGAATTTGAGCTGATATTTGTGTTGAACATGTTATATATGCTTGTCTGTGCTTTTAAATCTGTTACTCGCTAGGCGACGGCTTACCCCGGTTGTGGGGACAAATTTTCAGGTTTAGCTGATAAGGGAAAGGCACCAGCTTCAGGATCTTGAGTTTGAGCATTTATGGTATCAGAAGGACTTCCGCATTTACTCTGATTTATATTTTGTACTTGGGATGGGTAGATCCCTAGACTTTCAATTTGGTTGTAATAATTAGATGTTATATTTAGTGCACTCTGAATGTGGTGGTTTTAGTTTATTTACGTATTGAAATTGAAGTTGAGATTTGAACGCTTTATTTTATTACTTCGAGGGTTATGTTGCAGAATTATAGTAAAAGCGCCGCGTTATTAGAACGGGGCGTTTCATCGCATCTGAAATATGCTTTTCTAGGTCAGAATGACACGTTGCCTGTCATAATTTCTTCAGATCTGGCTGAAGAGCAAGAGAAAGCTCTACTAAAAGTGTTAGTCAAATATAAAGAAGCAGTAGGGTGGACGATAACTTACTTAAAAGGAGTCAGTCCCACTTTGTGTATGCATCGAATCATTACTGATCCAGAAGATAAACCAGCTCGGGATGCACAAAGGAGATTGAATCCTAATTTGAGAGAGGTAGTTAAGAAGGAAGTATTAAAATGGTTGGACGCTGGAATTATATATCCTATATCTGATAGTAAGTGGGTAAGTCCAACCCAAACTTTGCCCAAGAAATCGGGAATTACAGTAATTAATATTGAAGAAGGAGAAAAGATAACTACTCGCCCTTTAACTGGGTGGAGAGTTTGCATAGATTACAGAAAACTTAATGCTGCTACTTCAAAAGATCATTTTCCGCTACCATTTATAGATCAAATAGTGGAAAAATTAGCAGGACAAAAGTTTTATTTTTTCCTGGATGGATATTCTGGTTACAATCAAATACCAATCCATCCAGAGGATCAATAGAAAACCACATTTACTTGTCCCTATGGCACTTTTTCCTACCGAAGGATGCCGTTTGGACTATGTAATGCACCTGCCACATTTCCGCGATGTATGATGTCTTTTCAGATATGGTGGGTGGTTCTCTTGAAATATTTATGGACGATTTCTCCATATTTGATAAAACATTTGAAGATTGTCTGGGACATTTGGAAAAGTCCTAAAGAGATGCACTGAAACCAACTTAGTATTAAGTTGGGAGAAAAACCATTTTATGGTAAAGGAAGGGGTAGTCCTAGGTCACATTGTGTCCGAAAGAGGAATGGAGGTAGATAAAGCAAAAGTTCAATTAATTTCCTCACTTCCACCCCCTACCAACGTTAAAGGAATAAGATCATTCTTAGGCCACACTGGTTTTTATCAACGATTCATTAAAGATTTCAGTGAGATGTCAAGACCATTATGCAATCTTCTCTCAAAAGATATCGAGTTTAATTTTGATGATGCTTGTATGAAAGCATTTGAGAAGCTTAAATCAAAATTAACCGAAGCACCAATTCTGCAATCTCCGGATTGGTCTCAACCATTTGAGATCATGTGTGATGCAAGCGATTATGCCGTTGGTGCAGTTTTAGGACAAAGATTTGAGAAAAAGCCAGTGGTTATCTTTTATAAAAGTAAAACATTTAATGAAGCACAAATCAATTACACCACTACGGAAAAAGAGCTATTAGCTGTAGTGTTTGCCATAGATAAATTCAGATCCTATATTTGGGGGGCAAAAGTAATTGTGTAATCTGACCACAGTGCTTTAAGACATTTATTGGCAAAAAAGGATGCCAAGCCTAGATTGAGTCGGTGGATCCTTCTTTTGCAAGAGTTTGATTTAGAAATTAAAGATAAGAAAGGCATAGAAAATGTTGTTGCCGATCATTCATCAAGGCTTCAATTAATCCCAACGAACTCAACTGATCAAATTAGGGACTCCTTCCCTGATGAATAATTATTATGTGCATCTAAAATTCCCTGGTTTGCGAATCTAGTTAATTATTTCGTAATGGGAAAATTGCCAGAGCACTGGAACTCACAACAGAGAAAATATTTATATGCTCAAGCAAGGCAATATTTTTGGGATGAGCCTGATCTATTTAAGAGGGTGTTTGGTTTTGCGTTATAAACGTGATTATTAGCTTATTACGTTACAATAACGCAAATAATCGGTTTAAAGTGTTTGGATTGCATACGTTAATAAGTGATTATCTGCGTTTAGCGTTTGTCCTACCACACTTTTTCATAAGTTAAAAATTGTAGCTTATTTGCTTAATAAGTGATTATTTGGTCATTTTACAAGTAAAAACGCAAATCCAAACACTTTAAAAACTGATTATTTGATCATTATGATATCAAACAGCAGAAGCTAAACCAAACACTACATTTCCTGCAACACTTTTTGTTACAGCAATTATCTGATTATTAGTTTCCAAAACGCTACAGCACCTTTTTAAACGCAAATCCAAACACCCTCTAAAATAGGAGCAGATCAAATTATAAGAAGATGTGTCCCGAACTCGAAACATGAATATATTCTTAAACACTGCCATGCATATGCATGCGGTGGCCATTTCAGCGCAAAGAAAATTGGCCACCGGATATTGCAGTGTGGGTTTTTCTGGCCCACAATATTTAAGGATGCCTACGAGTTTGTTAAGGAATGCACAAGATGCCTGCAAACTGGTGGCATCGCGAAAAGCAATGAAATGCCTATGACCCCGATATTAGTTGTCGAAATGGGGTATTGATTTTATGGGACCATTCCCTAAATCATTTGAATATGAGTACATCTTAGTGGCAGTAGATTATGTTTCCAAATGGGTGGAAGAAGAAGCTACACGCACTAATGATAACCGGATTGTGTGCAAATTTGTTAAATGAAATATTTTAGCACGACACGGTATTCCAAGGGCTATTATTAGTAATGGAGGGTCACATTTTAATAATCAACATTTTTCTAAACTCCTTAAAAAGTATGGAGTTAATCATAGAATAGCAACACCTTATCATCCGCAAACAAGCGGACAAGTCGAGATCTCTAATAGAGAGATCAAGAGAATCCTTGAGAAAACTGTCAGACCCGATCGTAAAGATTGGTCTCAAAAATTAGAGGATGCTCTATGAGCATACAGAACCGCATTTAAAACACCAATCGGTATGTCCCCATACAGACTTGTATATGGTAAGCTTTCCATCTCCCAGTGGAATTAAAACACCGAGCTCTATGGGCAATCAAAAACACTAATTTTAATTTACATGTTGCCGGTGTTGATAGGAAATTCCAATTAAATGAACTGGAAGAAATTCGTAGAGAGCCTACGAAAGCGCTAGAATTTATAAAGAGAAAACTAAGGTATTCCACGACAGAATGATAAGAAATAAAATATTTACCAAAGGAAATAAAGTTTGGTAATTTAACGCAAGACTTAGATTATTTCCTGGTAAATTAAAAAGTAAATGGATAGGCCCATTTATTGTAACGAATACCTACCCACACGGTGCGGTAGAAATACAGGACCTAAAAGGTGGTGAGCCATTTAAAGTAAACGGACATAGTCTTAAATTATATGTTCAATGTGCCACCAATGATATGTTAGTATCTGAGATTATCAGACTACAAGATCCTAAGGTTAATTAATTAGTTTATGAGCAGTATGTCTGGCTGAAGACGTAAAACTTAGCGCTTTCTGGGAGGCAACCCAGAGTATTTTGATTATTTGAATTTAATTATTTTTAAGTGTGTTTAATTGTTTATTGGTTTATTTGTGTTACTTGTGTGTACCCAATTAAGTTGGGGAGGATTCATCCTCCTGAACTTGGTTGTGTATAGAATTAGGATTTAAATTAAATAATAAAACCCCGCATCAGAAAATAAAAATTTAAGCACGTAACAGAATTATTTTAACCCGATAATATAAGCGTAAGTTGGGGAGAATACCCGTAAAAATTAAAGAATTAGGGTTCCAAGACCAGTGCACGGCCCAGATCGCAAATCCAAAGGCCCGGGCGCGGGGGGGGGGGGGGGGGTGCAGGCCTGCGCTTGCCTTGCGGCCCGACGCGCTCAAAATCTTATAAAAATGGCAGTGATCATTGGCATAAGTCCAAAACCCTAATTCCAGTTCCAGAAGACGGCGAATTCGATTTTCTAAGCCTAAAAACATCAAAAATTCGTCTTTTCTACGTCAATTCTTTAATCCAACGCTTGTTCATCGCTTAGATTATTAAAGGTATACTCATTAGAATCCCTTAAACTTCATTCTACATAAGTTTCATTATGTTTTATCACGCATGCATGATTAAGGTTTTGGGAATTATATGGTTTTTATAGAAAAAAGGTTATTAATAATTTTCAAATGTTCATTTAATTAATGTAAAATTATTTTTTACAAAACTTTTGTAAAAATCATGCATTTTTCCATATTTTTTTATCAATTATAAACTTTTTGTCGTAAAAGTTGATATTTTTATTGATTATTTTAAATTCATTCATTTGATATGGTTAGATTGGGCTCACATTGTTGGTGAGACTTAGGATTAGTTAATTATTATTGATAAAAGGATTTTAAATTATCATGCATTATTTATATTTAAACACCACATTTTTAATCCTTGGTTTTTGCATTATTTTTAGATGTCAACCTAATATCATGCAAATGGTAACCGTCCTGGAACCTCCCAAAAACCTAGAATGAGAACCCAAGACCCTAGGGATATCCCTTTTGAAAAACCACTTAATGTGGAAATCCCCGAAATTCCACCAAACACTAACAATGGTAAACCCCTTACGTTTCTCATAGAGCGTACCATAAAAGAGTGCGATTTTGACAATTTTGAAATTTTGGAGAGTTTTGAGACGCTAGGATGGGCCAAAGCCATACAATGGGAACTTCCACATATCTAGACTAGTTTAGTCCAACAGTGGTTCACCACAATGCGTAGGATTAAAGGTCCGAAGAACACAATTTCGAGTTAGTGGGAAAGGTAGGATACAGAGAGGTGTTAATCACTAGAGAAAAGTTATAAAATGAAGAATTTTTAATTGACACCGAAACACCTCATCCCATGGAATTCTGGACACTGTCTAATAAATGGACTAGTAAATGGGATCAAATGATAGCAACTGTTTTTGGTATTTCACTTAGAATTGCCCGGACCTATACCGCCTTCAACAGAGGTGATTTATGCCCTTTAGACAAAGTTATGTGGAAGTTTGTTATCTTTAACATACTTCCGCGCCATCAAGACACCACATATGTGAAACCACAAGAGATTCTAATAGTACACGCATTAATGATTGGACACCCAACTATATCCTTAGGGTATATCATCATGCAAAATCTGTGGGAATGCCATGTCTTAGGCCAAGGGATAAGTTACCCCCATTGTAGGATGTTAACCGAATTATTCGTGATAGAAAAGCCTGTGTCTAAGGATTTGCCCATACAGATCCTCAACCCAAATAACTATGGTTTACATAATTTACGATGGTAGGGCTAGTTTTTGAACGTACCGAGAGGGGTTTCCAAATTCGTTGTCCAAAGTCTACTAAAGTAACCCAAATCCCTTATAAAGCCCCAGAACCCATTCCTGAAAGACAAAATAATAAACGAAAAGCCTGAATGGATGTTGATGAAGATGATCAGAGGCCGTGGAAGAGGGTTGAGACCGTTGACCTTGTTTGGGATGAAGTGCACAAGTTGAAGGAAACAGTTGGAGGTTTAGTAAACGCAAACAACATTTTGATTAAGGAGATCCAACTTCTTCGAGAAAGTAAAAAGAAGAATGAGAAATTGTTTAACACGCATTCGGATTGGCTCACCAACCTTCAGATCACTGTCGGAGAATTGGAAGAATCCATTGCATCTCATACCAAATGATGAATTTTATAATTATTTGAATATTTAATTTAATTACGTGTGCTAAAAACATTAAGTATGGTTTGTATTTTTTTTTTTTGCTGATGTGGTGGTTTGGTTTGTTTATTTATGTTTTATTTGGATTGTAGTAGTACTTTAATTTTATTTTAAAGTGTGATGTTTATTTAAGTTGAATTATAAAGATTGAATTTTGTTTGGCTTATTATTTTTTTGTTTAATTTTAATTATTATGAATAAGGAATATCTACCGATCTATCTTTCTATGTTCTTAACCGATAAATTAATTTTGATGTGACGAGGACGTCACAAAAGTCTAAGTTGGAGAGGGTAGATTATAATGATAAAATTAATTAATTAATTTAGCCATCACAAAAATTTTTAGACTACATTCCATATCACAAATTTGAAAGATTTACAGCCTCGCGTACCAAAACAGTAAAAATTTGAAAATTTAGCAAAGTTGGGCACAGGCTTGCGCTGGCCCTGCGTCCCATCAGTTTTAAATTCATTTTTGAGCCCCAATTCACCATTTTCTCAACCCTAGAGCAAGAACCCACGGTTGGGTGTGCGGCTTTCTCTCAAAAACATCATTTTTGTGCCCAAAATTTACAAATTTAAGCTTCAAAACACCAACATTTTCACAAATATAAAAAAATCTAGGCTATAAATCACCTCCTTGTGGGTAGTTTCATCCATTTTTGAAGATTTTTGGGTAGAGAAAGTGTGGAAGAAAAAAGCTAGATTTGTATCAAGTAAAGCTTCCAATCACCAAAGTTAGTATTTTTATTGAGTTATTGCAACTTATTTCATACTTTTTGAGCAAAAATGAAAGCTTGAGCTTCATGGTCATCCATGGAGTTTTCATGGTGATTTTGACTTTCTAGAGTCAAAGTATATTAAATTGCATGATTTTGATGATAACCTTGATGTATGTTTCATGAGATATGTGTTTATGTGTTAAGTTTGTTAATTTGTCATGATTAATTTCTAGAAATTAATTTGGATTTATAAAGTTGGTTGCCTAAATGAGCATATATTGTTAAAATAATGAAACTTACGTGTCTAGCTTAAAAATAAAATTTTATGTGCTAAAAGTTTTATTTAAATATGATAAATGTTTAGTGCCTAAAATAATGACAATTTATAGACTATATATATAGGATGCAAAATGTGAGCGTAAAAGTATATATATATACTGCATATTTTTAAGTGAGCGTAATTGTGAAAATTGCAATTTTAGTTTACATTATTTGATTTATCTCATGCATATTATGGTTGGTTGGCACAAATTGTAGATGGCAAGGAGAACAAGACAACGTACCCAAAATGTTGATATGCAAATAGATTGGTCTCCAAACCTCCTTTTATCCCAACACCCCAAACATATTAGAACACATTTGTTTTTATATAGGAAATATTTTAATAAAGTGTTGACTGAAAAGAGGGTTAAGAGGAGTGACTTTGAGGATTACGGGATCCCATATCTTTTTGACCACTTGGGGTGGAAAGGTGTGATTGAGTTAGGTGGTAATGATATTTACCAATCTGATGTAGTCGAGTGGATGTCTACCCTACAAAGGGAGACGGGTCGTTCAGCCAACGACCTTAGGTTGATAGGAACTGTCCATGGTAGGGACGTGGCGATGGATGCACAATTCCTTCGCCAATTATTTAATTTAGATACTGGGGTAGGCTACGAAGGGTGTAACCGACAGGGGTACGAAAATAGGAATGAGGCCCAATTGGCCTTCACTGATATGACTTGGTCAGGGGAGTGGACGGAGCAAGTTAATAGAGTCTTTATCCCATCCATTTTGGAGTCCGAGTCCTCCAATTCCTACAGCCGAAAGGCTTTATCTCCGAGGTGTAAGGTGCTTCACAAGATTCTTGTGAATAACATCTTACCTCGTGATAGTGACCTGACCAAAGTCAGGGATAGGGATATCACTGTCCTTCACGCCCTTCTTAAGGGTAGGCCTAGACTGTCCTTTGTATGGAAAATTATGAATGATTTATGGGCCATGTACGACATGAGAGAGAGAGAGAGGACAATCATCCCCCATGCTTGGTTGATCTCCAAGTTCCTTGAGAGGACGGACTCACTTTCGCCTGATTCCCTGCTATCCCCCATTTCGGAGACGATCATTACGGCTGCCATGTTCCCTACCTCGATTTTTAGGGAAGAGACAAATAAGTTGTATATCGAGGACTATACTGAGGATGAGAGGAGAGAGAGATAAAAGAAGGCCGCCAATGAGGCGGAAGTTCGGCATTCTGAGACGAACCTAGGTGCGTCTACCTCGCACAGTCGATGTAATGACAGTTTTGATTTTGACTGCATGATGAGGCGGATTGAGGATATAGCTGTGGGTCAGGGTGAGTTCCGAGAGAATGTGACCCAGAGGCTAGATGAGATGAATGGGCGTATGACCCATATTTATGATAGGGTCGATCACTTAGCAGACCGGGTAGATCAGTTACAGGATGGGCAGAGAGCCCTGGCATACCAAAATGCCTACTACCAGCACCATAACTGGGCATACAAGGAGGGAGTTCCACACCACGAGGACTCCATGGCCGGTATGCCATATCTGTCGTATGAGGATTACATGATGCCCGACTACCAGCCCTATAACCTTGCCGTCGATACTTATAAGCGCTATCCGGCGCATGGCAGGCAGGTGCTCCCAGACCAGATGCCTCCTCATTTGGTTCTGCCGACGACACTGTTCACCCATGGCCAGAACCCGTATACCGACTTCTTCAACAACTTCTTCGGTCCTCCTCCACCGCCTCCTTCATTTGAGTGATCGGGTACTACCTTTCCTTATTCTTTACTATTCTGTCTTTTCATTTATTTTATTTAGTTTGTTATGCATTTAATTTGTTTATCGTAATTTCATTTTTAGTTCTTAGCCGAGTCCTATTTAAAGTTTTTAATGTTTATATAGTCTGTCATTTATTCCCCATTTAAGTCTGTTTGCCGACCAGGCCGTGAAATATGATGATACTTATAAAATACATGTACGACGGAATTGGCCAGTGTTGACAGGATATTTTATAATTAAGAAAAAGAGTCGTAGTAATAATTAAAATTTTTGCCATGTGAAATGGATTCAAGTACGTTAAAATTTATTTGGGCTTAAATATAAGTAATGTGTCAAAAGATTTTGGAAACCCATGAAATAAGGGGGAGAACTTAATCATGTTTTAGCCTCAAAGTAATTTAATTTTAGTATAGATGGTTCGAGAAAGTAAGTCCGTAGGGGTACCACTCATGCCTAATCCCCTAAAACCATTTGGTTTGGGAGTGGTTGACCGAATTCTCGTTACATGGACCATCTAGCTAACATAGTGAAAAGAAAATAGATAGAAGCATGATATTAAAAAGAAAATTTGTTGTAAACATGCAAAGAGGAAAAAGATGTTCGAAAAACCCACATGTTTCAAGTATTGTAACCTTGAGCTAAAAGAGTATTTTCAAAAGTGAGATACATTATATAAATTATAAGAGAAGTATATTTTAATTGAAAACGTCTTCATTTTACATGTTAAGAATTTTAATGCATTAGTACAAAGGCTAGCTTGACCTAAAATTCCTAGACTCACTGCCAATTCTTGCTCGTTACTTAGTTAGTTCTAATTCCAAAAGCTTGTTCGGGGACGACCAAGAGTTAATGTAACAACCTAACTTTTGGTCCAGCCATAAGTTCAGTATTTTGAGCAGATAATGTAATTTTATTACATTAATTATCTTGTAATTTAATTAAGTATGAAATAATTTAATTAAATTATATTTGAGTTATAAATTATTAAAGATGATTAAATTAAAAGAGATGTAAAATACAAAAGTGGAAGTGGGTTAATTTCACAAATAGTTAAAATAAAGTATATTAACCAAATTAATGGTCATTAATCACCATTTAAGATTTCACACACTCTCACTCTTCTCTCTCTCATCTTACGGCCAACATCAAGAATCATCAAGAATTCCTAAATTTCTTGTATTAAATGAAAGATTCAAGACATTTACAGGCTACAACAATCATCAAACAACAAGGATTTACAAGATTTAAAGGTAATAATTTCTTAAATTTTGATATTTCACAAGGTTTGGTTCAGTTTTATGAAAAATCGAAAACCCACAATTTATAAACATGAAATTGACACTACAACAAAATGAACCTAAAGCAACATGGGAAAAGTGTTGTGTTAGGCCTTAAAAGTGTTGCTATAGGCCTAATGCGACACTTTATAGTGCCATCTTAGCCAACGTCGCCTTAGGTCTAAAGCGACACTTTCACTAGATAATGCAACACTTTTCAAAAGTGTTGCCATTATTTTATAAATGCAACACTTTTTAAATGCAACACTTTTTATATTATAAAGCAACACTTTTTAGTGTGTTGCCATTTTATAAATGCAACACTTTTTATACTCTAAAGCAACACTTTTAATTTATTGTTACCAACTTATAGCAACACTTTACTTATCAATTGCAACACTTATCAAATGTTGTCATTACGTAAATGCAACACCATTATCAATCTATTGCAACACTTTATTATTGTTTTAAATTACATAAATGCAATATATTCTAGACAAAAGAAACACATTCATTATTTTTTAAATTTAATGCAAATAAAATATTTATTTAATTGCTTCGTGATAGTTTTTCAAGTTACAATTCAATTTAACAAAAATAATATTATTTCATAACATATCGATCAAAAAGTATTTCAAGTACATAAACGTCTACAACCAAAATAAGGTTCATCAAATGTATAAGCGATACAACAAAAAAGTAAATTACAATCTTAGGAATGCATATTCAATTCCTCTTCTTGTAATTTCTTCCATACGAAATCAACGCTTATCATGCACAACTCTCCTTCTGTCGATCACCTTCACAAAAAATCTGCCCTAAATAGCAATCAACTTTCCTGAAATTGCATAATATGGCAACAAACTTTCAAATTAAGTAAGTTTTCGATGAAACTTTCACAACACCTTAAAAATCTTCTAAAAATAGCATATCTATAAAAATAATACACTTCCCACATTAAATTTGTATTTTTACTCTTTAAACTACAATTCTTTGCATAAAATAACAAAAAACTTTCGTTTGACGTCCAATTTTAACGGTACTTTTTGTAGCAAGTCTAAATCCTTAGGAAAGACCAAATATATAAACATATTTCATCATTCATTGATATTTCATACTTTTGGGCATTAAAGTACCAAAAGTTTGTTTAAAATAGCAATGAACTTTCATGTGATGTCGGATTTTGATGATTCTTTTTGCAACACATCCTAAATCCTTTAAAGACATCAGACTTATATAAATATTTCATCATTTATTGTTATTTAGTGATTTGGTATATTAAAGTCTCATTTATTCATTATTTGACTTTTCAAAGCCAAATATGAGACTTTTGTTAACTTCATCAATTTTGAAAACTCTATTTAAGTATTTTAACCATATTTAACGTTTAGAATTACCTGAGAATAGAGAGTGTTACATTAGTGCTCGAATCCTTCCATAAACCAAGAATATAAATTTGTCGAATCTCCTGCAGAACCAATGTCAATCAGGTGTATTCATTAGAACACAATTTCAGCGAGTCAATCACAAATGCTAATAAAAAAAAGGAAAGGATTAATAATACATATCGAACAACAAAGGACTTTGATTATACGATCCTGTGCAATTACTTTATATAAGCTTACATCTAAAGGACTTTGAACATGGACCAAGGCTAAGTATGTAGCAGAAAAATCTTTATTATTTTATTGATGTTTAACTAGATGAGACATCATCAACTTAAAGCTAATGTTTTAAGCATGTGTAAGTATTTATTCTTTAATGGTGAAGTTGGATGGGAGGTCTTCTGAAATTTCAAGAACTTTGTTTTTTGACGAATAGCATTCAGGAACAATTAAATGATTTGCGGACATTATTTGCTCATCTAATTACTAATGTTCAGTCCTAATTCCCAATTGCCAACAACTTGTGTGCATTTGTGTGTGTTGTGTTCAACAAATAGAAGCATATAATGATCTTGATTTTGTTGTTTTTGCTGCGTAAAGTGATAGAAACAGAAAGAAAAAAAAATAGTGCAGTGTGTGCGTGTGTTTTGCATGTGGTAGGTGTCATCCGAGATACATTTATTTGAGTATCTCGGTTGTATGTATCAGCAAAGCAGCCCACTTCCATTTATTATTTAACTAAGTGAATTAATGTGGTGTGTGTATTGCAGTATGTTGTAAGTAAAAAAGAATTAGTGTGGTGTGTGTATTCCTTTAAGCATATAATGTGGTGTGTGTATTCCTTTAAGCATATAATTAATGTATTTAGGATGGTGATGCCATGTAAAGAATCAACCATGGAATTAAACTTAGATCATCATGTAAGAATTTAAAAGTGTATATATAAGAATTTTGATAAATCACTTTCAGAAATATTTTTTATGCTTCAGATTTGAAGCCTTCAAGTTGTTCTTGAACATTTTTTATGCTTCTTTATTAGAGTGTATACCACTTCCAGTAGCATATTAGAAGAGTTTGTCCGTTTTTTCTCCCAATTGGTTTTATATTGAAAATGCAGGTGGTTGGGTATGTACCTTGAATTCTCAGCTGATCACATCGAGTCTGATCATCTCTATCTCCATCACCATCTTGTTCCTTATATGATCCATCCATGCCTATCAATGTGAAAAAGTAAATTATTATAAAAAGTTAATTTAATACATGATGCTACTTTCTAATTGATTTGAGCTTGGTTAAGCCCGAGTAACAGATTTAATCAACTACAATTCGTCACAGTTTTGACCAAAATGTTGATGCCATGACAATGAACCTTGTGTGTGTGTGTGTGTGTGTGTGTGTGTATATATATATATATATTGATCATAATCATGTTTATAGATGCATAATTACACATCATCACACCTATGTATGCTTTATAGCCTAAGATGCCTACTTGATTAAACTTATTTTGTTGCTGCTGTCCCAAATTCACAGCACACAGACATGCAGCATACACATAGATGTATACATATATCTATCAGGTGTTGCCCCTATTGTTTCTGCCTTTTTAATAAAACACACACTTTACTGTATATATATATATATATATATATATATATATATATATATATATATATATATATATATATATATATATATATATATATATATATATATATATATATATGTATATATATATATATGTATATATATATATATATATAAGGCTGCTAAAGGGATTCTTTCTTTCTGTTTTTAAGATACAAATACACACAGGCACACAATTTATATGAAGGTCAAGGCTGCTGTTTCTGCTTTTGTTTGGACAGCCACACACCCACAAACATATCATCGAAATCACACACACATATATATCAAAGATTACATAATCTCGGTCCCTTCATAGGCATCCTCACATATATGAGATTAAGAGATAGAAAGGAATGGTTGCTGCTGATTTCTTGTTAGAAAAAGATCTGAGATTCATCGAGATTCACCGAGATTCATCACCTCGTGAATCTCAGTTCATTCACAACAACTCCACACTTAAACTAAATGCAGAAAGGATTGAAAATGGATTGCTATTTTATGATTAAAAGATATGAGACATGTGTATGTGTGTGCTGTTGCTTTTCGGTTTAATACCACCGAGATTCATCACAAAGTGAATCTCGGTTCTTTCTTTTTCATGCAAAACTCATTCCAAAGCCCATTGAGATGGGGAAAAGGAGTAAACCACTGCATGCCATTGTTCATCCAACAGAATGACCAAATAGAGATACAAAAAAATAAACAGATGCAGAACTGAAACAAGATGCAGAACTGAAACAGAAATAGAAACATAAACAGATGCAGAACTGAAATAGAAATAGAAACATGATGTTGATTAGATAGTTACTTAGGTGCAGAGTCGATCACTTCTAATTGAATCCGAAAAGACAAAAAGGGTTTGTATTAGTTTTACTAAAACTTACAATTAAAGGCGCCATTCAAAATTGAATCCAGCAACAAAATTTCGACCCAATAGTAGGAGTGCAACAAATTTCAACCCAACCACAGATGCCAGAATCGAAACACAAATAAAAAAGCAAACCAAACCTCTCGAGGATGACATTAACGAGGAGAATTTGCCCTAAATCTGCCCTGCATCAAGAAGAACAAAATAAAATCAAGATAGAAAGAATCAATCCCACACAAAATCAAAGAGGAAAAATGATGGAAGCATGAAACCTAACCTAAAATCATTGTGGGAGTGATAGACTTAAAATCTTCGTAAAACACAGCTCTATTTAGGGGGCTATTTGGTGTGTTTTGTATTAGTGTTAGCATAATTGAAAAGTATATAAATAATATACAACAGTGTTGCGGGGGAGTGTTTGATTAGTAGTGTCATGTAAGTGAGAGACCAGAGAGAATTCGGTACCTTTTATCTTCTTTTGCATCATCTTCAATGATATGCCCAAGTATTATAGATGATGTCAAATTAGAACCTAACGACTGAAGAATGTTGTATAAAAAATGAAATTAATAAAACCACAAATCACAACCAAACAACCATAAAAAAATGGTTAATTCAAATTTTAGCAAATAAATCTACATATGGCCTTAAACTCGCATTCATGAACCTCCCTCACTTCTCACTAAGACATGATATATATGTGTGTGTATATATATATATATATATATATATATATATATATATATATATGTATATATATATATATATATATATATATATATATATATATATATATATATATATATATATATATATATATATATATATATATATATATATATATATGTATAGCTTGGTTGCTGTTACTGTAAGTAATTTAGGGACCCCGAGACATGTAAGTCTCGGGGTGTAGAATGGACAGAAGACAATTGGTTACGGGGTGAGTATGTCCATGTGTGTTGCTAATTGCTTCTCCATTGACTCCCTTTCTCTCTAGTTTGGCTGTCAAATATATATGTATAGTTGTTGCTGCTGTGCTGGCTTTAGATGGTGATCCCGGATACTTAATAGTCTCAGGGTGTTGATCATAAATGGACAGATCGTGTATCCACACAGAAGGGGGGGTCCTTGTGTGTTTATTCATCGTTTATGTACTCCATTAATCCTTTTAGTCCTATGACTAAGTTACAGGGTGTTTGACGAGGAGTACTAGACACCAAATTCAACGTCTCGGGGTGTTTGTGTGATCAGAAAGAGAAATACAGCAGAAGAAATTTAATGTGTGTGTATGCTGTTACAATCTCTTTCAAGGTTGACAATCCACAGCGCAACAACCAAACAATCCAAGCCATAACAACCAAACCTGGCAAAGCATCTTTTGTAATTTCAAGTATCAGAAACTGATCCTAAATTTACCAAATATAGCAATGATAGTTCCAGATTAACCATAATTGTCATTTGGATAATAAGTTGATAGTAAAAGTCATCGTTGCTTTCTAAAATTACAAACAGCTGAGTTTCTTATTGTTGAAATTTTGTTCAGCCACAGCTGCTTGCATAACCAATTCAAGTGGAAAAAAAGTCATTTCACTTATATATGCACGTATACACCTCCTTAAAATCTGTAAAAACAATTAAGTTAAAATCAATCAATATCTATTCCTGATTGATTTATTATTACCCGACCGAATTAAACAGGAATGAATCTTGACTTTTTAGGTAATTAAATTACACAGAATCGAAATATGCGAGAGGCTTTCAATAATGGGAATAGCAGTAAACCTAGTGACATATTAAGGTGAAGGGAAGGGGTTTTACCTGAAAATAGAGATCACTCTTTAGTTGAATCAGAATAGAAGGTAGAAATCGATCATTCTAGGTTTTGATTAGTGGAGCTGGAAGGCGCAGTCGGAGCTGGAGTAGAAGGCAAGGTCGGAGCGATAGCAGAAGGTGCAGTCGGAGACGGAGATGGAGATGGAGCCGGTGCCGAAGGGAACTGATGATGGGCAGCAGAGGCGCCGCTTCAGAGGCGAGAGAGAAATGAGATATTGGCAGGGGAAGGAGGACCGCCGTGGGAAGGAGGTCGAAGATAGCACCGCCCGGGGAAGGAGATCGATCGGTTGTCACTCTGTTGGTCACGAGACTCGCTACTTCACAGTTCACACTTCACAAGTTCACAGACGCTGTTGTTGTGGTCTTGTGGAAATGAGCAGGATTTTTCTAGGGTTAAATGGGTTGCATTACATATATACTATAGACCTAAATGAAATATTTATATACTTAAAGGGTAAAATGCACATTTCTAATGCAACACTTAAAAAAATGTTATATGTTTTAAAAAATGTGTTGCATTTTTTTTCATTATAAATGCAACACTCTATAAATGTGTTGCAATTTTTATTGAAATATGCAACACTTTAAACAAATGTTGCAATTTTTAGTAAAAATTGCAACACTTTATAAAATTGTTGCATTTTTTTTTTTAAAAATGGCAACACTTTAAAGTGTTGCATTAAATCATTATATGCAACACTTTTTGTCAATGTGTTGCTTTAGAGCAAACTTAAATAAAAAGGCAACAATTTTTAAATGTGTTGCATCAAAAGTGTTGCCTTAGCTTCAAAATGTAGTAGTGTGATGATGCATGATAGATTAAATTGTTAAAAAGTATGTATTTAGATGTATTGAAGTTATAGAAATAATAATTTGTTAGGCACAAAAAAGGCCTCAGTCAAACCTGTTCTGCATCTGAGGGGGAGATTCTTAATCAAACCTGTTGATGCACTTGAAAGGTATAATTTAAGGCCTGTTTATGCCTTATTGAATCCTATTAAGTGATTTGCAATATCAGCTAAAGCTGTTCTATGTGTTGCATTCGTTGCAACAAAGACAGTTTGTCCAAGCTGTTCAGTCTGCTGAATAGGCTGGACATAAACTGTCTACGCTGCTCTACACTGGTGAGCAGCTTGGGCAGTTTACAAGTGTTCTGTTCTTTGTGAACATGTTAAAACACTTTATGGAATATGTTTCCAAGTCCTCATGTAATGTTTTTGGCCACAAGATCAGTTTAGAAAGTCGAAGACAAAGTGGAAAACAGAACTGCTCAGCCTGCCCAAGCTGTTCTGTCACATGAAGACAAAAGGATATTTGAAAAAGGGTGACAGACCTTTTTCTTATATCAAAATAGGCCTTAACAAAGGAAGAAAGACGCAAAGTTGACATTCCTTATTTAGTTAAGGCTCGTGCAACAGTAGATAAAGTGAAAAGTCAAAAGTTTTGCGACATGAAGGCATGTCTGCTTTTCAGAATGTGCAGAAAAGTTATATTGTCTTTTCAACAAGACATTCCACCTTTTTCCTTTCGTCCAATAAAGAAGCTTCACTTAGATCCTCTAAGTGAATATAAAAGGAAACTTCCAAGGATTGAAAGATTAAGCCAAAAAGCTAAGTGCTGAAGCCAAGAGTGAATGTGCATTCAAGTGTGTCTTTCATGCATGCAAATCTGCTTGAATAAAACAGTGCTTTGTGTCCAAGCTGTTCTTATTCAAGCTGTTTCTCTGAGTTTTGTAAACACAGTGAGTGATTCTTAGTGAGCGTATTCATTGTAACTAGTTTAAGTTTGTCTTATATTAGTTAACATACTGTTGTATCTGTCATCTCAGCTTGAACCTTTCCGCATTCAAGCTTGTTTGTAATTAACTTTTGTTGATAATACATACAAACATTGAGAAAAGAGTGTGTAGTTTTTAAATTGATGTATTCACCCCCCCTCTACAGCTTAAGGCTATATTCTTGGGAAACCTTTCGGGACCTACAACTGGTATCAGAGAAGTTTAGAGTGTGTGTCATTCTAGATCTCTCATTCTCCCAAAGTTTCCATGGACAACAGTGCTGCAAATTCCTCATACTATGACAATGGCTCATTGGGCAAACCTCCAAAGTTCAATCATCAGAACTTTTCTGGTTGGAAGTGCAGAATGATGCTCTACTTAGAGAATCTTGATGTACAACTACCAGAGATTGTGATGGAGGGTCCCTATGTGCCAACCTCTATTACAACTATAACTCCTGCGGTTGAAAGAGCTGCTCCTGAAATCAGATTATTTGAGAAAGCAAAAGCTCAATGGTCTGATGAAGACAAAAGACTGGTGGCTCTTGATGCAAAGGCCAGAAATAACTTGGTCATCTCTCTGCCTGATGATGTGTTCAAACAGGTTGAGAAGATGAAGACTGCAAAAGAGATGTGGGATACTTTGTGTACTGTCTATAATGGACCCACAATCACACTGGATAACAGGATTAATAATCTTGTTAGACAGTATGAACTCTTCTTTGCAAAACCAAAGGAGACTCTCACAGAAACCTACACCAGGTTTACTGCTCTTGTTAATGATATCAAAGCTGTTGGGATCACCAAAGACAGCCTGACTCTAGTAAATAAATTCTTAGACATCCTGCCTGAAGAATGGAATTATTTTTCTATAATCTTAAGGAATTCAGGTACCATCAGAAGTATGGATCTTGTTAACCTGTATGGATCCTTACTGAATGATGAGCAGTCAAGGCAACAGAAGAGAAATGCCTTGGAAATGTCTAAGAAAGGTGCAGCCTTTGTGGCCAGTGTGAGACAACCTGTAAGTCAGATGGATGATGTGTTCACTCAACCTGATCAACAGGCTGATAATAAGTAGGAAGTGTATGATGAGGAAGACAATGCAGATTTTGCTGAACTGGATGATGAACAAATGATAGCCATGCTTGTCAAAAGGTTCAACAAGAAAATGTTTGGAAGAAACATGCTGCAGGGAAGCTCATATGCCGTTAAAAAAAAGGCATTTGATAAGACCAAAGCTGAGTGCTTCAAATGTGGCAAACCTGGCCATATAGCTGCTGACTGTGTGTCAAAAGCTGTTGGTCAGTCATCCAAACCACACAAGACAAACAGGGATGATGGCTATAGGGTTAAGTACCTTATGGCTATGGCTAAGCTGAGGAAGTCGGAAAACTCAGTGGTTTCCAACCGGCAAAAGGGACTCATGGCAGAGACTTTGTGACTGGGAGGAGTCCGATTCATCATCTGATGAAGAAGACAATCACTGTCTGATGGCCAACACTGATGTCCCATCAACAAGTAACTTCAAGCAGGATCTGGCTGAAGCTGAAGCTTTTAGCAGCTTGGGGAACTGGAACCCTACAATGATGTATAAGGTACAAAATTTTATGGATTACAGTTCTGAAGAAAAAGTTAAAATGTTTGAATATATGCTTGTTGATCTGAAAGCTGCTGTTGAGAAGCATACTGTTTTATTATCTGAAATCTCTAAGCTTAAAACTGAGCTTGAAACAAAATCCAGTAAACTGGACAGTTTCCATAAGTTGGAAACTGAGCTTGATGAATTAAAACACATCAACTCTATTTTACTGGAAGAAAAGAGAGAAACAAATATAAAACATGCTAAGCTTCAAAAGATAGTTGACTCTTGGTGCCAATCTGCACAAAAAGTCAGCCACTGCATAAGTCAGCAGATCCCTGCACAAATCCAAGCCCATCTTGGAGGGGATCTTGACACAGCAGCTTCCATTGTTGAGGTTAATAATCTGAAAGAAGATTTGTCCACTCTTGGTGAGTTTCCAAACACTTTTATTCAAAAAGTGAATGGTAAATTAATCTCAACAAACAGGTTTGTCAGGTCTCAAAACACTGACAGCTCGTGTGAACCTAGCTCAAAAGCTGCTAATGGAATGAGTTCTCCATCAAATCAGCTTGCTAAGTGCTCTGCTGATTCACACAAGAAAAAGAAAGGAAAACATGTCCAAACTGCAGCTGTGGACACCAAGCCTGTTGACAAAACAGGCTCTGGGTCTAAAGCTGATGGTAAAAGGCATAATAATCCTTTTAATGCTGAACATTTTGAAAATAAGTTTTCAAAAGGTAAGCAGTCTGCCATTAACAAGGGTAAGTCTCATGTTAAAGGCAAACCTGCTGTGATTTCAAATAAGTTTTCTAATCATAGTGGTAAACTGGTTTTAAATGAGAATAAGTTTTTCAAAACCAGAAATAATGATTATGTTGATAGGCAGCATCAATCACATCTCAGGAAGGGCAAAGGCAAAGCCATTGCTCAGCCTGAGAGAGTTGGGAATAGGTTTCCTAAACCTGTGGAAGTTCAAAAGCCAATTATACTTCCTATCTTTGACATCTGCCCTCCTAAAAAGAGGAAAGAAGAGACAGGCAAAGCTGTGGCTATTGAACTTTCCACTCAAGCTGTTGATTCATCAAATAGTAATGAGTTTGCTAAACCTGCTGATAGAATCAACAGAAATAACTCAGAATGTGTTTTCGAAAGGTCTTCTTCCAAAAATGCTAAAAGGAGAAAATGCTATAAATGTGGAATGAAGACACATTTGGCCAAAGACTGTCCTGAAACTGAGGACATGAGGCCTGCTGACTCTGATGGTTCCCTCACTGCTAACATAAACAGTGTTGGAAACATCTTAGTCAATGAGAGTGGTATCCAAACTGATACTATTCAAATAGGAAATATTAGTGCTGATATCACAAGTCCATCAACAAATGTTGATGAAGTAGGAGAACTCATCTCTGTGATGAGTTCCCCTAAAAATGACTAATATTCTTCTTGTCACTCTGAAGGAAAAACAACCATCCCAGGTTTGGTACTTGGACAGTGGCTGCTCAGGGCATATGACAGGTTGTAAGGACCTGCTGAGTGATCTCAGGCCTGAAAAAGGGCCAAAAGTCACCTTTGGTGACAATGTACAGGGATCCACTGAGGGATATGGAACTCTTAAAGCTGGTGCTGCAGTGTTCAAAAGAGTAGCCTATGTGGTTGGGCTGAAACATAACCTTGTTAGCATAAGTCAACTGTGTGATACTGGCTACAAGGTTAACTTTGATGAGCATCTGGGTTACATATTGGATCCCCAAGGCAAAGTTGTGCTGTGTGCTCAACGAAAGAAAGGTGTATATGTTGTGGACATGCAATCTGCTGATCCCACAACTGAAACCTGTTTTCTCACAAGGACAAATGCAGATCTAAATTGGCTATGGCACAGAAGGCTGTCACATTTGAACTTCAAGAACATCAACAAACTCTGTAAGAAAGAGTTAAAGACAGGTTTGCCTTCTATGATTTTTGCTAAGGATAGACTCTGCACAGCTTGTGAGAAAGGCAAGCAGAGGAAATCATCTTTTAAATCCAAACATAATTTTTCTATTGATACTCCTCTCTTCTTAATCCACATGGACTTGTTTGGACCTATCAATGTCCCAAGTCTAAGAGGAAGAAGATACACTCTAGTAATGGTTGATGAGTTCTCCAGGTACACATGGGTTATCTTCCTGAAGAGCAAAGGAGAGGCTGCTAGAGAAATTATTGGATTTGTGAAAAAGATGGAAATGCTGAACTCTGCCCAAGTGAAGCAGCTTAGAAGTGATCATGGTACTGAATTCAGAAACAGTACTCTTGAAGACTTCTGTGAAGAGAAAGGAATCTCTCAAAACTTTTCAGTTGTAAGAACTCCACAACAAAATGGAGTTGCTGAAAGGTGAAACCGAACTCTCATTGAAGCTGCTAGAACCATGCTGTGTGCATCTGGTTTACCTTCATCATTCTGGGCTGAAGCTGTTAACACTGCCTGCTTCACCCAAAACAGATCCTTAGTGGTGAAAAGGTTCAACAAGACTCCCTATGAGCTGCTCAAAGGGAGGAAGCCAAATGTCAGTTACTTCCATGTGTTTGGGTGTCCCTGCTTCATTCTGAATCAAAGGGACCAACTAGCAAAGTTTGAACCAAAGGCTGATGAAGGTGTGTTTGTTGGCTACTCTGCTATCTCCAAAGCCTACAGAGTATACAACAACAAAAGAAAGGTGATAGATGAATCTATCAATGTCACCTTTGAAGGGTCCAAGAATGTCACCACCAAAGCTGTTCCTGAATCAGTTTCAGGAGAATTAACCTTTGATGATCTCATGCATTCAAACAATGAAGAGGACTCAAAAGCTTTCACTACATCCAGTGTGGAACCTGTTAATCATGATGGGCATGATGATGATTATGTCAATACACCCTGTGTGAATAAGTGTACTGACTTAGTTACAACTGCATGTCCTGAACCTATCAATGCTGATTTTCTTGGTTCCTCTGCTGATATGTGCAACAGTGTTCTGTCAGGTTCACCAAGTGAACAGGGTCAAGACAACAGTGTGTATGAAAATCTTGAGAACTGTTCAACAGGACCTGCTGAAGATGCTGATAACTCAGGAGAATCCTCATTGAAGAATTATCCTAAGTGGATCAGATGTCACCCCAATGATCAAAAAATTGGTGACATCAACAAAGGGGTACAAACAAGGTGGGACAGCTTGGGGAACTTCTGTATGTTCTCTAGTTTTTTTTCACTAATGGAGCCAAAGAAGGTGGATGAAGCACTAAAAGATGCCAATTGGATCACTTCCATGTAAGAAGAACTCAATCAGTTTGAGAGAAACAAGGTATGGAAGCTGGTCCCTGCTCCTAAAGGTAAAACTATAATTGGCACCAAATGGGTTTTCAGGAATAAGATGGATGAGCAAAGTCATGTCATTAGAAATAAGGCAAGACTAATTGCTCAGGGTTATAGACAGGAGGAAGGAATTGACTATGATGAGACATTCACTCCTGTGGCCAGGCTAGAAGCAATTCGTTTGTATCTAGCCTACGCCGCTCATAAGAGCATTAAGGTATTTCAAATGGATGTGAAGAGTGCATTTTTGAATGGGAAGCTGCAAGAAGAAGTTTATGTCAAGCAGCCTCCAGGTTTTGAAAATGAACAACATCCAGGTTTTGTCTATAAGTTGGACAAAGCTCTCTATGGTCTCAAACAAGCCCCTAGAGCCTGGTATGACACTCTTACTGAATTTCTTATGAGCAATGGGTACTCTAGAGGTAAAGTGGATACCACACTGTTCATAAAGAAGGTGAAATATGATATTATGCTTGTTCAAATTTATGTGGATGATATAATATTTGGTTCTACCAATGAGCAGTTATGCAAGAATTTTTCATTACTCATGAAATCCAAATATGAAATGAGTATGCTGGGAGAACTTACTTTCTTTTTAGGATTACAGGTTAAACAAACCTCAACTGAAATTTTCATAAATCAAAGAAAGTATACCTTAGATCTCTTGAAAAAGTTTAAATTTGATCAAAGTTCTCCTATTAAAACCCCAATGGCAACCAATGTAAAATTGGATGCTGATGCCAGTGGCAAAGCTGTTTCAGTAACAGCTTACAGAGGTATGATTGGGAGCTTGCTATATTTAACTGCTAGTAGACCTGATATTATGTTTGCCACCTGTTTGTGTGCTAGGTTCCAAGCTGATCCAAAGGAATCTCATCTAGCTGCTGTTAAAAGAATCTTCAGATACCTGAAGGGCACATCAGGTTTGGGTCTTTGGTATCCCAAAGACTCAAGTCTTGAACTAACAGGTTATTCAGATTCTGATTTTGCAGGCTGCAGGCTAGATAGGAAAAGCACAACAGGTGGATGTCAACTCCTTGGTGGTAAGTTGATAAGTTGGTGTAGCAAAAAGCAGAACTCAGTGTCTACTTCTACTGCTGCAGCTAAGTACATTGCTGCTGGAAGCTGCTGTGGGCAGATTCTGTGGATGCAGCAGCAGCTTGAAGACTATGGGCTTGTGTATAGGAAAACTCCTATTCTGTGTGATAACACAAGTGCCATAGACATTTCCAACAATCCAGTATTTCATTCAAGAACAAAGCATATTGAGGTCAGACATCACTTCATCAGGGATCACATTCAGAAAGGTAATGTGGAGGTAAGCTTTATTTCCACTAATGAACAGCTTGCAGACATTTTCACCAAACTTCTTGATGAAACCAGGTTTAGTTACCTTGTCAATAAGCTGGGCATGTTAAACAAGAGTGACTAAGTGTCCTCAAAGGTCTAAGACTTTGTATGTCTCACACTGCTCAAGTTTTCTGAGAGCAGCTTAGGCAGAACAGGCTATGTATGTTCTGTACTTAGCCGTTTTTCTGAAAGACCTGAACAGCTTGAGCATACAACAGGCTGAACAATAACAGTTTATACGTCCAGCCTGCTCTGATGGTCCATTCTCCACCCTGCTCACTCCTTCACACTGTTCTACAAGACATTGTCTTGTAACCTGTTCAGCTATTGAACACAACCTAATCTTAAATTCGAACACTGGTTGAAAGCACAGTGTGAATAGTGAACAGCTTGAAGAATGAACAGCCTGTGATGACCCTACTCATCACAGGTTTGACCAACAACATAGAGCAATAGTTTTAACTACCTTTCTTCACAATTAAGTTACTTAATTTTTATTTTTATTTAACTTAATCACTGCGGATAATGTGGGTTACGTGTGTTAGTAATTAAAAAGGGCTCAAGTGGTCTGACAAACGGTCTGACATGGACAACCGTTCCGTTTTCCGTTAATGACTTTTTCAAATCAACCGCCCAAACCTTTCTCTCTCATACTCACTCACATTCAAATCCTATAAATACCCCCTACTGTTTCATCTTCGCCTTCGTCACTATTTCCAGAAATCTTCAAGAACCCTAAATCGACTAAGTTTCTTCTGCTTCTCAAAATACCCAAACCTTCACAAATGGCTCAACGAAATAATCCCTTTCTTCCAGTATTTGTTGGTAATGATGTTGTTAAACACTCATTAGTTACCACAATGCTGACCATCAAACCCACCAAGTACATTGCTAACCTAACCATTCCCATAAAACTATGTGGGGAAGGGTTATGAACAGATGGTGGAGTTTCTTCAAGTCCAGCTGCTGTTCGGTATCCAAGGTTTCTGAGCCTCATCTTCAAGCCTCATTGTGGTGAGCATCTATATAACTCTCAGCCTTTACTTAAGACTGCTGCATTCCCTGTCATAGGGAATAGAGTTTTCTATACCTCTGTTCTACCAAATGAGCCTCCTCTATCTACTCCAATGAGGAGGTTACTGGTGTTAGTGGAAGGACCTTCTGATGTGAGGGTTGCTTCCAAAGCTGCTCCCAAGGGAAAATCCAAAGCGAGGTCCAAGCTTGTTAAAAGGACCCTGGCAAGCACTGAAGCTGGGCCTGTCCCCAAGAAGGCCAAAACAGCTCAGTCTGAGTCTGCACCTTTAGCCTCTGTGGCTGAGGAGGATCAGGCTCCTCACCCTGGTTCATCTGTTGAACCTGAAGCCTTTGTGGTTGGTGCCTCTATGGCACCTTAGACCATGGAACAGGCCAACCCACCTGTTCCTGACCCAGTCTCACACCCTGTCCAAACAGATCCCATCACCTCTCCACAATCTCCCACTTCATCCATCCAATACCATCGCAAATCACTCACCAAAAAGAAACCAGCCCAAACAACCAGCTCCTCTGTTCATTCTCAACAGGGTTCAGTTGTAAGATAAGTCACTCTTGCTGCCTCTCCTATTTTGGGAGAAGGTTCAGCATAATTGGAGTCTGCTTCACTCCAACCTGTGTCTACCCAGAGTCAGCCTAGACCCTCTGGTTCCTCCCAACAGGAACCAATTGTACAAAAGGAGACAGCCACCTCAACTATTCCAGCCTCCCAACAGGCTGAGAATATTGAAAGACAGGAGTCCTCCACTCCATACTGCGTCCACATTGTCTCCACCTCAAACTACTTTACACCCTGAGTCTGCACGAGGTGTCCACCCTGCTGGTTTAGACCAATCAGCAGATCAGCCTCAAACTTCTGTTCCCTATGATACATCTATTCAACACCAAACAGCTGCTGAGGGACCAACAACACAAGCTGATGAACCTCAGGGAACATACCATCCCTTGGATGAGGCTGACCCTTCTGTGCAAATTCCATCAGCAGAATTTACCACTGCTGATGTTGAAATGCATATCCCATCTCTTCATGATGAGGTGCTTTTACACCAAGGCACTGCAGAGGGAACACCCACTGGCCTTAATGAAGGTGTTGCAACACAAGCAGCATCTGAAAGGCCCCCAACATCAACCCTTTCTCCTGATGATGCAGCTACTGCCACTGCTGAGGGACCCTTTGACCCCTCCAAGCTGGGCCACATTACTTTTGCCTAGGCTATGGAGCTTCTCTCAACTGTTCCTCTTCCCTCTCCATCATATCCTCATACACCAGCTGCATCATCTTCATCTCCATCAACCCAATCTAAACAGTCCACCCATACACCTCCATCTCCTAAAGACATGCCTTTGAAGGATCAGCTTTCCCTGCTGACCACCAAAGTTGGTTCTTTAGAAACCTCTATGTCCTCTCTACCCTCTCTTATTTCAGACTCTGTGTCTGAACAGCTTAAGGGATTCTTTGATCTGTTCAAGGATTCCTTCCCAGCCACTCCACAACCTGACAACTCTCCACAGCAGCTTGCACTCACTGCACAGCTGCAAAATGTCTCCACCTCCCTATCCTCAATTCTTTCACTACAACAGGACTCTGTGTCCTCAATGACAGCTATTTCTCAACAACTGTCATCTCTCCTAACTTCTTGCAAATCTACTCTTCCTGCCACTCTGGCCAGTTTGAACACTAATTGGCTCCCTATCCATTTCTGTGTCATCAAACCTTGCTGATGTGCAAGATTCTCTTGAACTACATCTTGCACAGCTTCAAAGTTTGCTGTTCACAGCTTCTGATAGGGAAAACATTGTCAAGTTGACCTCCTTTGCTGATACCCAATCCTCTTCTCTTCAAACTTGTCTTTTCCAGCTTGCAGAGGTGAAGGACAACCTGGCCTTCTTAGTGAATAGCCTTGTTGGCCCCAAGCCTGCTGCCAAAACTGCTGCCAAGCCTGTTGACTTTATGTCTTCAGGCAGACCAGGTGTTGAAGGTGCCGGTACATCTCCTTCAAAGGGGGAGAAGTCATCTGCCTCGAAGACTAAGTCTAAGGGGGAGAAAACTTCTTCTTCTAAGGAGAAATCAGTGCCTACAATACCCACTGGTCAACCAGCAGGAGCATCTGAAACAGGTAAAATGGAAGGTTCTTCCCAAGCTGCTCAGCCTACTCAGGCTGAATCTCCAAACCCTGCTCAGTCTAAGGGGGAGGAATTTATTCCTGAGTACAGGCCAAGCAGCAGAAGGAGGCATCTGATTCTACAAGAAGAAGAAGAAGAAGAAGAGGAAAGTCTGAAGCTGCTGTCACTACAGCAGCTAAAGGAAAAGAAAAAGCAGCAGTTGATCCTCATCAGCAGAAAGCAGCAGAGATTAAATTTCACAAAGCCAGGGCCAAAGAAATGGGTCTTCCTGTGCACAAATACTTTGAGTTTAGAGAAGAACAACTTCAAGCCCTGGAAGCTCCAAGGAAAGAAGAAGAATCTGCCAAAGCTGCTAAATCTTTTGCACTTCAAGAGGCAAGGAAAGTTAAAATGTCCTCTCTGAATGTGCAAAAGAAATTAATGGAAGCTGCTAAGGGATAAGTAGGAGAGAAGGAAGCAGAAAAAGAAAAGGGTGCTCTGGTCTCAGTGACCAAAACTCAAGTGCATTCTGCAAGAGCTCAGTTCCACTTTGACAACCTTGCAAGAAGAAGATTTCAGGATGTTGCTGATAGAAGGCTTTCCAAGGAAGCAATTGTCAAAGTTGTTCCCATATCAAGAAAAGGCAATCAGTGGAAGTTGAAAATAACAAGAATGGGTGCAACAGGCCCAGAACTAGAAACGTATGACTACACTGATGTTGCACAGATGGGGTACAAGGAATGGATTGAGCTGGCAGTTGCTCTGAGTGAGTCTAAGTCAGAAACGGCTAAGACAATCAGGGCATATGTTAAAAAGCTAATGGAGAGAGTGAAGGATCTTGGCCTGATCTCAAAAGAAGTCAGTGAGAGTGTCTATGTGACACATCCCAAAATAAAGGCCAGGAGGACAAGGAAGGACACAGAGATGGAGCAACTCCTCATCTTGATAGAACAGGGTGACTATGCTATTGAGATGAAAGGAGTTGATCACAGCTTGCCTAGTGGAGTAGAATTTGAAGAAGGCAAGATTATTGAAGAGCCTGAGCTTGGGGCATTTTTTGTAGATCCCCTAACTCAGAAGAAATGCTTTCAGAGAGCTTCAGATCTATACAAGGTGGATCTGAGACAGCTTGCAGCCTTCAGACTTGCAGCTTCATTCAGGCAATCAGGGAAGTGGAGAGCAGCCGTCTGGGATCAGCTCAGAGGTTTTTATGAGAGAGGAGAACTCGAAGATCCCATGTTTATGATCATCAGAAGTGAAATTCAAGAACTTGAGGAAACAAGGGAGGAACTTGAAAAGATGTTTGAAGGTCCTCCTCCACTATAGTAAAATCCATCTACCATCTGGGTAGGTGAAGAATGGAAGCTGTCCATCAGTTGGACATGCTTACCATTATCTGCTCCCAACACAAACAGTTCAAAACCTGCTGTACATTAGTTGTACTTTAATTACATAAGTTGTAATTTTTTCTTTTACATCAGTTGTAATATACATCAGTACATCAGTTGTACTTTTGTAAAAACATGTGTTGTTTTATGTAATCAAGAATCAGTGTATATATAAACTGATCTTTTACTTTACTTTGATGTTGTAATTTTATTTCAGCATATGTACTGTAAAAATATATAGTGATTTTCGATAAGGCCAGCTTAGTCTGGTTATTGCAAATAGGGGGAGATTGTTAGGCACAAAAAGGCCTCAATCAAATCTGTTCTGCATCTGAGGGGGAGATTCTTAATCAAACCTGTTGATGCACTTGAAAGGTATAATTTAAGGCCTGTTTATGCCTTATTGAATCCTATTAAGTGATTTTCAATATCAGTTAAAGCTGTTCTATGTGTTGCATTTGTTGCAACAAAGACAGTTTGTCCAAGCTGTTCAGTCTGCTGAACAGGCTGGACATAAACTGTCTACGCTGCTCTACACTGGTGAGCAGCTTGGGCAGTTTACAAGTGTTCTGTTCTTTGTGAACAGAACCTGTTCTTTGTGAACAGGTTAAAACACTTTATGGAATATGTTTCCAAGTCCTCATGTAATGTTTTTGGCCACAAGATCAGTTTAGAAAGTCGAAGACAAAGTGGAAAACAGAACTGCTTAGCCTGCCCAAGCTGTTCTGTCACATGAAGACAAAATGACATTTGAAAAAGGGTGACAGACCTTTCCGCATTTCAAGCTATTTCTCTGAGTCTTGTAAACACAGTGAGTGATTCTTAGTGAGTGTATTCATTATAACTAGTTTAAGTCTGTCTTAGATTAGTTAACGTACTGTTGTATCTGTCTTCTCAGCTTGAACCTTTCCGCATTCAAGTTTGTTTGTAATTAACTTTTGTTGATAATACATACAAACATTGAGAAAAGAGTGTGTAGTTTTTTAAATTGCTGTATTCACCCCCCCTACAGCTTAAGGCTATATTCTTGGGAAACCTTTCGGGACCTACATAATTGTAGTTTAGATTGATCAAATAAGTTCAAAAATCGGAATTTTTATGAAAATTGTGTTCTTGACAAAAAGAAAGGATTTTGGACAATTTTGATCAATTTATTGTGTTAATGATAGGGAAAATTGTATAAAAACATCTTAAATATGATAATATAACATATTCTTAAGTTGCATGTTAAAGAAAATGAATTTACTGAATTTTAAGTAAAAATCCGTATGCATAAAAGCTAAGAACACCAAGAACATTTCTGGAAAATTTCTAAGTATAGGGATCCGAATTCGGTTGGAACCGAATTCGGATGGTACCTGTTTCGGATGTTGTCTAATTCGGATGAAATTCTATTTCGGACCCACCTTGAATTTCATATTAATCCCAATTTCGGATGTCTACTTCGGATCCTGATTTGGTCCTAATTCGGATGCTGCAATTCGGATGTCAGTTCGGATGGCCCGACTGAATGGTCCGAATTCGATTGCCCACTTCAGATGGTGTTATTTTCGGATCACCCATTTCGGTTCAGTTCGGTCCGAATCCGGCTGATCCGAATCCAGATGGTCCGAATTCTGATGTTATATTTTGATATTTTAAATAAATAAATAAATGATTACAATGATTAAAGATCAACAAAGCAACAAGATAATATATATATATATATATATATATATATATATATATATATATATATATATATATATATATATATATATATATATATAGATCTTTTGAGAATTCAATGTGACAAAGAATATGAACAAATGAATGATTGATGAGTTATCAAGTATCAAAATCAGATGAAATAATGATTTTAAAGCTAAAAGCTGATGACATTGATATGATATAATTCTGGACAGGTTCAGTTAAAATTCTGAACAAAGATCTGAAGATTAAAGAGATTGAAAGCGGGTCTTTGATTTGAAAAGAATTGACAGAGATCAGATAGACCAAGATTAAAGATAAAATCCTGAGATAACTCAGGTGGTGGATTTTATATCTGCTTGATAAAGACCACAAGAACCAGTGAGTTATAGATATTCAGCTTTACATGCGAGATTTCCGGTTGCATATTGTTGATGATAGATTAATTTGACATTCATATATGATCAGCTGAATTGAGACCTGTGCTTACCATGGTTCGGTGATGCCTAGTTTATCATGATAGCTATTTGATTATCATTTCACATGACATTGCATTTACAGTTCCTTCCAGATAATGCTATGAGATTTATTGCTATCATGACATTTATTATTTATGCTTCACTATTGCTCGCATCTTTGACATATCGATTCAGCTTAAGATGATTAGCCTTGACGGTCTATTGTTCTAGACCATGCTATTTAACCAGTTCTATTGAAGTTGGTAATGACACTCCGATGTTCCGCCATGTTGATTTACTAGTAGCTAGCCCAGTATGTGGCTGATCCCCACGATTTAAGCGTGAGCGTGGCTTGAACATCATCCGACTCTATGACTACTATGTCTCAATCATGAGGGCTGTAGCGGCAATCATGATATATCACGCTAGACCCATGATCCGCTTGATAATGCATGTAATCTGAAAATCTATATTCTCACTAAGCTTTGCTTACAGTTGATATTTACATTTTTTTTACAGGAAAAGATAAAGGAAAGTCACCTGCCGGACCTAGTTCTTAGGTCTTACAAGAATCAAGTCGAAGTTTTCATAGACCGCTACTCAACAAAGGATTTCGGTACTGATTGGAAGATGACAATGTGGTGGTCTGGGTAGATTCATTTTGATTATATGATGACATGAACTAGATTAGATATTACCCTTTATAAGTTTAATTTGAAAACTATAATCTGTATTAAACTTAAATCCTAATATGTTTGTACTTGTAATTTATAATTCCACAACTTAATTACTCTATCTTAGTTATGATTGATATCGTGTTGCATGATGTGGGACCTAGACTCTGAGGACTGCCCCGCAAGGAGTTGTCTTCACAGGATGGTATCAGAGCCCATAGTTTGAGTGAATCAAGTATTACGAGAGTAATACTTGGTCTTAAACTGAAGCAATACATATGTATCAATCATTTAGGTGGTTTGAACTAAAATAGGATTTACAGAGTGTTAGGATGGGAAAAAGGGTACATAGATCTAAGTCTATAAACTGATAGTTAAATGATTTTAATTTTCAGTAAAGATGTCAGGATCAGGTGACATTCCCAACAACATGACTCCCAAACAGATGTTTGAAATGATGCAAAAACTATTAGCCCAACATTCTGAACAACAAAATAAGTATATGCAAGAACAGCTTCAGGCCAGAGATGAGGCCGAAGCAAAAAGACGCGCTGATAAAAAGAATAAGAGAAAAGATAAACAAGTCCAGAACAATGAACTTGATTCTGATAACTCGAACCATGAAACTCAAATTGAACTGCGGAAAGGCTGTAAGTTCAAAGATTTCAAAGCTAGCGGTGCCCTGAACTTTGAGGGTACAGTAAATCCAATTCAGGCGATGGATTGGATTAGTCATACTGAAGAAATCTTCAGGATTTTTGATTGTTTAGAATCCAAGAAGGTGAGTTATGCATCTGCATTGTTCGTTGGTGCTGCCCGTGCTTGGTGGAGAACCCAGAGAAGCATAAATGGAGAAGAGGTAATACAGACTATAGAGTGGGATTCGTTCTTAGACATGTTCAACGCAAAGTATTGCCCTGTTGATCAACGAGATAAGATGGAGGTTCAACTGATGCAGTTAACCCAAGGAACCAAATCTGTAGATGAATATGAACATGAATTCTCGCGACTCTGTGGCTACTCCTCGTATCAAGTAGCTACTGAGGAAAGGAAAATGAATAGATTTCGTGGAGGCCTGCGCCTGGCCTATGCTGGTGCGGCGCCAATACGCGTTTTTCAACCTTGGAAACCCTAATTTCGATTCCCTATAAATAGTAAAGGAGGGGCAGCTTTGGAGGAGAGTCCCGACATGTGTTCAAGTGTGTCGAAGCTCTGTCGGAGTGGATCTACGATACAAAAACGAAGACGGTGGTTCGCAAGCTATCCAATGGCTCAGATCCGTGATTGTGAGGAGCATAGGATGAGCGGCTGATCCCATTAGCCGTTTGCGGAGGATCTATGGCTAAGTTTACTTTTCTTTAATTTCTTATGTATTGATGTATTCGTATTGAGCTAGATCTATTATGTGTATGCAGATGATAAACATCTGGCTATGATTCTGATTATGTGTTGCGATTGGTAAAAGCAAGATAGTTTATAGTAGTGTTATTATTCGTGCCGAGTCCATTAGTTTAGGGATTAAGACGAGTATTAATGTTGCATACGCTATGCCGAGAGTTATTGGTTAAAACACATTTGATTAATTTAGTCACACAAGTGATTCCGTGAATGGTTCTTCATCTCATGATTGTTTATCTGCTTCATTGGTTACTTCGTTCTTAATTTTAGTTACAAGCAATAGCAAATCATTATTCTAAACAACTCATTCAAATCCACAATTTCACAATTTAAATGCTTTCAATAAACCTATTCCTATAAGGCTAATAACCTAATCTTAATTACGACCACACTCCGTGTGGATTCGACCCTTAGTTCTCTAGCTAATTAGTGGATTTAAGGATTAAATTGGCGGGTCACAACGACGACCCGTCATTTAGCACAAAAAGTTGTAGCTCTCTATCGAAAAACCAGCTAAGAATGCCTCCAGACAACTTTCCTGGACTAAGCAATCTCATCTTCTTCTTCACAGCTAACTCAGTCCTTTTTTCTTCCTTTCTAAACCACATCTTTCTTTTCTCTTCATTTGTGAGTTCCCTATCAGGATCCTTACTTTCTGATTCAACATTTAGAGCATCCTTAAACCCATCGATGTCTATCAAATTCTGTTCTGCCTAAGTGTATGTATCTGTGATAGGATGTTGTTGAATGATGATCTCATTGGCCTCATTTTCTTCATCAACCAAAACCTAGTCATCCGATTTCCAATCTGCAACGTCTTTTGGGACGAACTCCCCTTCTTCAAGGTCCTCTATTTCATCCTCAAAATCAAACATCACTTCTTCATTTTCAATATCGGCCAAGGCTCTGATTATTTCCTGATCAATTAGCTCTGTTTCCTCTAGAGCCTTGCCTTTATCTTGAGCTTCACCTCCTCCTATGCTTGAAGAACCCGTCTCTCCCTGAACATTTGCTTGCTGAGCAGTCTTTTGAGAAAGATCTGCCAGCTCACTTTCTTTCTGCGTGCCCGGATCATCGCCTTCTTCATCATCTCTTCTGACTCTCCTCAATTCATTGCCTTTACAGCTGCTCTCCCCATGACCTTGGAGATCTTTCATTATTTTCTCAATTAGGGTCTACAGAGTTAGAATTTGAGAACGCTGAGTCGTTAAATCTTCTTGTTGAGAAGCAACAGTCGTTTGAAGCTAGGCATTTTCTAACTCCAGCCTTGAATTGTGTTGCTGTAACTCCTTGACTACTGTTGAAAGCTGGTATATTTGGACTGTTTGGAAGTCCACTTTGCTCTGCAAATCTGTAAACCGCTGATTTTCGATGAGTGAAGTCGAGGTGGATGAAATGGAGGCGGATGTTGATGGAGCTGCGGTTGATGTCGATGGAGCGGCAGTTGAAACAAATGGAAAAGCAGCAGATGTGGATGGAGTTCCCTGCATGAATCGATGCCTCTTTGCTCTATGCCTAGGAGCAACCGGAGCTTCTTCTTCTAAATCAAAATCTGAATCTTCGGCCACTTCATCACGAATTACGGGCCTTGCCATCTTCCTTCGGCTGACAACTACTCTAGATCCATATCTGCCAATGGTTACAGCCGGATCTTCAGCCTCTGTCTCCTCAGAACTAGATTCAGACTCAGACTTAGAGGCGGTCTCAATGTGACCTTCAGCCTCAGCCTGTTCCCTAGCTGCTTCTCCTTCATCATGACCTTCTATGCCTACAGACTCGGGATCAGGAGGTTGATATTCATCTATCTCCTTGAAAATGTCATGTACATCAGTTGGAGGTTCCAAGATGTCTTGAACCAGTTGTTCAGCTATATCATCCTCCGCTGCTGCTCTTTGCGCCCAAATTTCCTCCAACGTTTTTTCTCGTTGGTCAAATTGTGGAGCCGAACTTGAAGGCCCAGCAGCTTTAGTGGCAGGTTGTGGGCGGGGAGTGGTTCTTGCAACCGGTGTGTGCCTTGCCAGTGCTCTCTCAGGTTGTTGTTGCTGCTGCTGTTGTTGGGGGTGCTTCACCTATCCAATTTTCTCATTCCGGAACGAAAACTTCCGGATCTATCACTGTACCAAACAACGGTGCCACTTGAGGCCTGACCAGCTAGCCCTACGTGCATTACGGGTCTGGCAGTCAGCAAAAATACGTTTATCAATTAAAGCAACACCACTTTGGTCAGGTAGCGGTGGGAGATTCGGCAAAAAGTGTCGGATAATTATCATGATGAATCGAGGATACATCAAAAATAGTTCTCTGGCCGGAGCAGTTATTTGGTGGACAAACTCCCCGAAAAACATCTCCGAAAAGCTGAACCTTTTGTTGTACACCAGGGCAATCAGAGCAGATTGTAGCTTTGACACCATAGTGTCAAACCCTGCCTTCTTTGGTCCAAAACACACCATGATGACATGGACCAGATACCTCCATTATCCTATCAACCCGCTTATTACATATGATGCCTTCGTTATGTCTTGTGCATAACCCATTCTTAGAAAGGCCACTTGCCTTATATGCATCGGAAAGTCTATCGGGCCCGCTTCCTCATCTTCGGTGCCGAATTGCAAAATCTGCCTCAATATATTTGTAGAAAAGACAATAGGTTGACCGCCTACTCTTGTACGTAGAACAGTAGCGGTAACTGAGCAATCCACTTGAAGGTGCTCCCAGAACTGCCTCACATATGTCAGTGTGATTGGAAAATTATGCGTCAAAGCATATGATACCCTGGACTGCGTCAGGAACTCTATCATCTGGCGGTAGGGCTGAGCTTCCGGCAAGTGTAGATCCACAGCCATGACCATATTGTGCTTATTATAGAAGGCACGGTCTCCCATATCTGCACACAAAATCACCAATCAAAAATGAGAATTAAAATTAAACTTAAATTTGTTATATTCGAATTTCCATAACTTCGAACTTGATTAAGTTCGAACTCCAACACATTCGCACTTAGACAAATTCGAGAATATTAAAAATCATTCGAACTTAATTAAGTTCGAGGCATCCATTTGAACTTGACTAACTTCGAACTTATAGATATTTCAACAAGTTCGAACTTTCTGACAAGTTCGAACCTGAAGAACAAATTCGAAGTCGGTCACTTTCAACTTAAAAACCATGGTTTTAACCCCATTTGACTTAATTAACCGTGTAATCTAGTCTTATTAGGTTCTAATCTAAGTTATGTATTGTTTATTTTAAGTTTTAGCTTTTAAAACTTGTGATTTAAATTCACCTAGTTTTAAATGACATAAAACTCAAATATGGTCGATTTTTGCCTAAAAAATGTCATAAACTAACACTTACTTAGTATCATGATGTTCACTATACTCAAGTATAAGTGTACGTTCGAGAAAAAGTGGAAAACTTCGAGAAATAGTAAGAAATTCGAATGTCGATAAATTCGAGAATAAGTTCGAGATCACAGGAGACAAGTTCGAGATTTCAAATTCGAGGGTATGTGTCTTAAATGAAGTACTGTTTGACCTTTTTATATCAACTACCTTCGGACTTAGCTTAAGTTTGAACTTCCAGCAAGTTCGAAGGTAACCTCGAATTTGTATGGACTTTGAATTTAAGTGAAAATTTTGAAAATTCGTGAATAAAATCCAAATTTTTCAACCTTTTCATGTAACAGAATTTTTCCAACGTTGCAAAAACATTCACACTAAGAAACAGATTTTCACGCAATATTTGTTTCTTAAACCAAAAATGCATCCCAGTAACCCTGACCTTTATCCTACTTAAAGTAAAATAAAATAAAATAAAATCAATTAAAATTAAGTAAAATAAAATAAAATAAAATTAAAACTACTCAAAAGTACTTTAAAAATTACAACTTATACTTGCATAATATTTTTGCGAGAAAGTCAAAGAAGGTTCAATCGGATAGCGGTGTCAAACGCACTTTCAGTATTTCACTTTCACAGTTAGGAATTTTTATTCCTTTGGTTGTTTGTCGTGATATACATTCCAAGTCGATTGTCAGTATGAATTTCCCTTTAAAAATTTAACACTTTGGAAATTCCCTTGGCCCTTTTATTTATCAAGAAACTACCTTACGTGTCCCATACTTAGATATACTTCTATGATCAAGGCAGACACACAATGATTATAGCTTTTTGGTATTGCAAATTTTCTTTAAAAGGTAAACGTCGGACATAGTTCTGTATTTACATACAACAGAGTGTCTTAGTTGGTCTTAGAGTTCCTTTTAAGTTAGCAGGACAGCGGTGACAGGTCTGTACTTACGTACAACAAAGCGACTTGTTTTGACTCCCTTTTCTTGTCAAAAATTTTTCTTTTCTTTGGTTTAAGATGTATTTTGATGTTGCTATACATCCCCCAGATAAATTTGCATACCTCATTTACAATCATTGTCTGTATGTCTCTAGCATAGAAATTAAGACCTTTTGGTCATACATCTAAGTTAGTTACACATATGATTTTTTCTTGATTATTTGATTAGCTGTTAGGATTTCCTTCATGTATTATGCCTACCAACACATCAGACAAGAAAGTTTATATCGCTTATAATTATGGTGCATTATGTGTGAAAGCTTAACACTTAGAGTTTGTTTAGACTGTGCTAATTTTTGTCACTTTGAACCTATGAATCTAAGACTTAACTCATTTTTTGATATTCTCTTTTTTTTTTTTTGAAATTTATATGATTTTCTCTTTTTTTTTTCTTTTGTTTTGATTTTTTTTTTTAAGATAAGCTAATAAACTAACTTACTATAAAAGGAAAGAAAATCTACTGAACTACTAACTTACTTAAAAAGAAAGGAAAACTACTAAGGTCAAGTTACTCTGGATTACGAATACCATTTAGTTGAACTAACAACTCAAAGCATGACTTATCAAATGCTTTAGTGAATAAGTCTGCATTATTATCTTCCGTTGCAACTTTTACCAGTTTTATCAAATTCTTTTCAGCATAATCACGTATGAAATGATGTCTTTTGTCTATGTGTGTTGTTTTACTGTGTTTAACTGGATTGTTAGTTATAGCAATCGTAGACTGATTATCTATCCTAATGGGAGTATGAGTGTAAGTCAAACCGTAATCCCGCAATTGTTGTTGTATCCACAAAACCTGTGAACAGCAACTACACACAGCTACATATTCGGCCTCACACGTTGATACGACTACCGAAGTTTGTTTCTTGCATTGCCAGGATACGAGCCTCCCTCCAAGAGACTGACAACCTCCAGTTGTTGATTTCCGGTTCAAGCTGCATCCACCATAATCAGAATCCGTGTATGCCTGCAATTCCAGATCTCCATCAGCATGATACCAAAGTCCCAGCTTCGGTTTCGACTTCAGGTATCGTAGAATCCGCCTCACGGCTTTCATATACATCTCCTTTGGATTTTCTTGAATCCTAGCACAAATACACACATCAAACATAATGTCAGGTCTAGAAGTAGTTAAATACATGAGTGACTCGATCATGGTCCGATATAAAGTCGAATCCAAATCAGTATCGCTTTCTGTACCCGGTCCGAGAATGTGATTCACTTGAATCGGAGTACTAAAGTGAGCAGTCAGCTTTGTTCCTTCCATCCCGAAGGGCTCCAAAATGTCGTAGACATACTTCTTTTGATGGATAAACATGCCATCTTTCCTTTGTTCAACTTGCAAACCCAGAAAGAAGTTCAGCTCTCCCATATCACTCATCTCAAACTTTGACTTCATGACCTTCTCAAAATCGTTGCACATCTGTTCGTTTGACGACCCGGAAATGATGTCATTCATGTACACTTGTACCAAGATAAAGTCTTCTCCTTTTCTCTTCACGAACAATGTACTATCAATTCTCCCTCTTTCAAACCCGTTGTTGTAAGGTCTACCAATGCAAGATCTATCTAGACGCGGATCCGTTAACGAGTGCGGAATCCTCGTTGACGGTTAGATGGACAACTCTCAACCAACGGAAACACGGAGACTATTAGACGCTGAACGAACGACACACGAACGATCCTACGTACTAATTCTCTCCGAAACGGGACTCACCTAGCTGATAAACTCGAGATCGCTTAATGCTCAATTCCTCACGAATTCTGCAAAAAGTCTTCTAATCATTCGAGTCTATCCCTAATTATAGACCCTGATTCGAGTCTGTTGTGGGCCAACCTCGAATCTGGCCTAAGGCCCATTCGAATCTGTCCATCTGACAGATTCGAATCTAGCCCATTCGAATCTAAGGATACATTCGAATCTATCACAGATTCGAATGCCTTCCTTAACCTATTCGAATCTAGCCAATACACTTAAACACTTAAGTGATGAAACTTATGTTTTAACTTAAGTGATGAAACTTATGTTTTAACTTATGCTTGACATAATCTTTGACCTTTATGTTTGAACTTCTTGTAATATGTTACATCAAGTTCAAACACGCAATCAATAACAGACAAACACATATTAAACATATATATCAATATACTGGATAACTCAGAATATTACCTAAATCATAATGCAAATCGATTAGACTGCTATCGTCACACAGGGTGTACCAACAGACTCCCCCTTGACGATAGCTTCTAATTATTTACATGACATCAAATTTAAGTACTAGAGCTATATATATTACTACCTGCAAATAATCTCGCATCTATACAAACTTTAACTACCTTTTGGAACTTCCTGGCTTCAGATCTCCATGGTTCAGTGAAGAAGATAGGCTGATCGTGAAGCTTCTTCAGGTCGTCCTTTGATAGGTTTATCAAATGCAGAGGATCATATACTTTCAAAATGACCTGCTCGTCTTGATCTTCCATGATAGCTTCAGCAGTGTCAATCTCTAGGTACCACCACTTCATGTTGCTCAAAACGTTCTGTGGCATTGGTTTCAAAGGTACTTTCTTCAGACATTTGACTGGCTTATACACCATTCTGGCCCAAGGTCTTCCAGTATGAGGATCTATCCTTGATCCATCCTCGACCCTTTTGCCTGATCTCGGCTTAAGCCTCTCAAATTTGCCTGATCGCCCTTCTTTCCTTATAATTCTTTCAATAACGTTCGCGTAGGGATCATCTCCAATATTGATCAGCTCCTTCCAGGCTAACTCTTTAACTTCAATCTTGGGCAATGAATTAAACGCTTTCAATGTCCGCCTCAAGTATTGAAGGCCATCTCTTCTTTTCAAAATAAACAGCTGCAGTTCTCTGTCAAAGAACCAGCTAATAATCCCTCCAGCAAAATTTCCAGCACCTGGATTTCTCATCTTCTTCTTCATCTTCAGCTGATCTTTCTTTTCTTCCTTCTTGAACCAAAGATTTAACAGATCAGCTCTAGATGGCTCTTTCTCAGCCTCTTCAAGGTCTTTATCTTCAGCTGAGGCTACCTTGATGTAATCAATATCAATCACATTATGATCTTGGCTCTCATACAGTTCAGTGACTGGTTGTGAATTGATTATTACTTCATTAACGTGATCATCTTCATCATCTAGCACTTCATCATCCGATTTCCAGTCAGCGACGTCATCTGGAATGAATTCACCTTCTTCTAATTCTTCAATATCCTCTTCAAAATCAAATTCCATCAGCTCTTCTTCAATATCTTTTAACGCATCTATCATGTCGCTATCTAAAGTCTTTGAAGAACTTGCTTCTCCTCCTGTTCCTCCTGGACTAGGCTCCCCCTGAGATTGAGCAGTCTGAGCTGCAGAAAAATCTACTGGCTCATTCTGTCTTTGTGGGCTGGGATCATTGCCTTGGTTGTCTTCATCATCATCATCTCTCGGCCTCTGTGCTTCCTGATCACGGCACGATGTCTCCCCCTGAGCCTGTAAATTTTTCATTAACTGCTCAATTTGGGAGCGCATCGACCTTATCTCGGCTGACTGATCACAAACAAAGGCTTTTAGCTCTAAGTTCTCTTCCTGAACTGTGTCCACAATCTTCTTTAGATCGGCATTATGAGTCTGAATCTCGCCGACTGCCTTTGTTAGGCCTAAGATCTGGATATTTTGGAAGTCGACTCGCGCTTTTAGCTGCTGAAACCTTTGATTGTCGGCGTATGAGGATGAGGTTGATGGGATGGACTGAATTGGAGTTGGAATGATTGGTGATGGGATGTATGGTTCATCATGAGGTGGTGATGGTGGAATGGTGGTTTGAGGGTCCTGTGGTTGAGGAATTTCAGGTTGAGAGATTTCTGGTTGTTCTGCGGCAGCTGAAGAGGATCCTTGCATGAACCTGTGACGTTTGGCCCGTTGCCTCGTCAGAAGGTGAGAAACTTCTTCTTCTTCGAAATCCGACTCCTCCAATTCCCTGTCAAATCGTCTCCTAGAACCACCTTCATTTATAATCAGTCGCGAACCATAAGTTCCAATTTGAACTTCAGGAACGGCAGACCTTGACTCTGGAGCTTCAGCTTCTACCTCCTCCATCTCTTCTGACTCAGTTGCTGAAGATGACAAAACGTCATCAGCCTGCTCTGGCTCATAATCCTCAACTTGTCTAAACACATCTTCTACTCCTTCCGGAGGCTGTAACAACTGATCAACTAACTCTGCAGTTATTTCCTCATTGGCATGAGGTCCAGACGCCCAGATTTCTTCCAAGGTTTGGGCTATTTGCTCGGTTTCTGGAACGGCACTTGAAGGCCCTGCTTCCTGTACCTCTGGCTCTGGCTGTTGACTTGTGGAAGGCCTAGACGCCTGAGTTTGACTTGCAGTATCTCTTTGTCTTCGCCTTGGATCACGGGAACGAGCACGAGGCTGTTGTTGTAGTGGACGTTGCTGTTGTTGCTGTGGTTGGACATCAACTACCCCTGCCCAGTTGGCATTACTCGGGGCTTGAAACTCCCTATCCAGAATTGCACCAAATAGTGGACGCGCAACTGGAACCGCTAACCTTCCTCGATGTGAGGAACAGTCAGAATAGATGCGCTTATCCATAATATTGACGCTCAATGCATCATCTGTTTGTGGCAAATCAGGCAAGAAGTGCCTTATCAACATCATTACAAACCTAGGATACAGTAGGAATCTTTCTCTCTCAGGAGCAGTAATTTGATGGATGAATTCCGAGAAAAACAGTTGTGAGAAGCTGAACTTCTTATTGTACACCATGGCAATCACCCCAGATTGTATCTTGGATACAATGTAATCAAACCCAGCCTTCTTAGGCGCAAAACAAACCATGAACACGTGGACCAAAAATCGCCACTGCCCTATCAACCCGCTTTTCATGTAAGATGATTTTGTAACGTCCAAACTATAGCCCATTCGCAAAAATGCTGCTTGCCTAATACTTAGTGGAAAGTCTATAGGCCCGTCTTCTTGTTCTTGTGAACCCAACTGTAGTACTTGACGCAAAATATCCGCTGAGAAAAACAGAGGTTGACCAGCAATTCTGGTTCTTAAAACTGTCGGGGTGACAGTACAGTTCACCTGTAAATGATCGTAGAATTGACGCACATATGAAATCACGATCGGAATATTGTGATATAATGCATAGCTGATCCTGGACTCTGCTAGAAAATCTAAAACTTCTCGAAAACCCTGCGCTTCAGGGATATTATGAGCTGGATTAAGTACCATATTATGCTTAGGAACGAAAGCACGAAGCGCCATATCTGCACAATACATAAAACTGTTAGAGTCATTAAAAATCAATAAACTTGTTCAAATTCAAATTTGCTTTATTTTGTACTTTTTCAAATACAAAATCTAGCACAATTAAATTTCCACAAGTTTAATAAAATTTAAATTCAACAAAGTAAATAAAGTACAGATTCGAAGGGAACAGATTCGAAGTGTCCATATTCGAGTGTAATGGACAGATTCGAAGTGTCCCTATTCGAGTCTAATGGACAGATTCGAGGATCATGGGCATCTCGAATCTAATGACAGATTCGAGAAACCCTTGAACAGATTCGAATGTCCATGAACAGACTCGAAGCCCCGTCGGCCATGGTTTCAACAAAAACCCAAAATTTTAACCATTTTGAACTTAGTAAATCACATACATTAGTTCAACTAGGTTCTAATCATTGATTTATGTCCTCAATTTGATATTTTATAGGTCCTAACTTAGTTATTTAGCAAAAACTCTATTTTGACCCATAAAACTTCAAAATGTGATGTTTTAAGCCCAAAATTGTGTATAAAACTACCAAAATCTTGTACAATCCGGTTGATTATACCTAGATATGAGTGTAGAATCGAACACAAAAGCTTTAGACTCGATGAAATGTCGTTTATATGAAATAGGATAGACTCGAGAACAGATTCGAGATCGCTGATATAGATTCGAGAGTATAGATTCGACAACAGTAAAGTAATAAATGACTTCACTATTGACCTATATATACTACCTACCTTCGAGTCTATGTGTAGTTTCGAGTCTACTGACAGATTCGAAATACTTCACTTCGAGTCTGTCTTAGATTCGAAATTACCAACACTTAGAAAAATTTCGGAAATTTTGAAATAACTTCAACTTTTCCAACTTTTTTCTACGGTCATGTGTAACCAGATAAACTATGCCAACTCTTTTACCCTAAGCAACAGATATTTCACGCAATGTTTATTTTATCCAACTTCGAATGCACCCTCAGTAATTTTTGACCTTTTACCTAAGTAAAAATTAAACTAAACTAAAATAAAATAAGCTAAGGTAAAAAATAAAATAAAATAAAATAAAATTTTGACTAAAAAATTTAATCTAGACTTAAGTTATAAAAATAAATTTACAAGCTAAGCTAAATACCAAACAACATATTTTGATGAGTATAGTCTAAGAAAGGTTCAATCAGATAGCGATGTCCGATACTAACTTTCAGTACTTAAACTTTCACACTTAGGAATTTTTTGAATTCCTTTGATTGTTTGTCGTGACATACCCACTTAGCCGATTGTTGGTATTTTACCCTGTTAAACATTCTACATTTCGGAATATCCCTTGGCCTTTTTATTTATCAGGAAATTATCTTACGTGACTCAGACATAGACATACTTTTATGATCAAGGCACACAGACAAAAATTCTAACTTGTTGGTATTTGCAAACTTTCTTTAAAAGACAAACATCGGACACAGGTCTGTATTCTCATACAACAAAGTGTCTTAGTTCGACTTAAGGTTTATTTTTAAAGTTAGCAGATAGCGGTGACAGGTCTGTACTGACGTACAACAAAGCGACATGTCTGCTAACCCGAATCTAAACAGAGACAACAGGTCTGTACTTACGTACAACAGAGTTGCATGTTTTCGACTCTCAGTTACATATGATTTTTCTATTCTTTCCATTTTCAGATGTATTTGATGTTGCTATACATCCCCAGAAAGTTTGCATACCTCATTTAGACTTAAAGTTTGTATGTCTTGTACATAAAAATTAAGACCGATTGGTCATACATCTAGATTAGTGACACGCTTGACTTTTTCTAAAATATTTTATTAGCCTTGAGATTCCCTATATGTATTATGCCTACCAACACATCAAACTAAATAAAGTATAACACTTAGGATTTAGTTGCATTATGTGTGAAAGCCTAAACACTTAGAGTCTGTAACGACGGTGCTAATTTTCGTCACTTTGAACCTATGTATCTAAGACTTAACTCCTTTTCTGATATTCTCTTTTTTTTGTATTTTTGTAATTTTCTCTCTTTTTTCTTTTGTTTTTCATAGCAAAAAGCAATAAACTAAGCTAACCTACTAACTTACTAAAAATAGAAACTTACTAAAAATAGAAACTTTCCTAAATTAGAAACTTACCTAAATTAGCAGACTACTGTAAAGAAAGAAATATAACGACTATAAAAGGAAATAAAATACTACTAAGGTCAATTTACTCTGGGTTGCGCATTCCATTCAGTTGAATTAAATACTCAAACCGTGACTTATCAAACGCTTTGGTAAATAAATCAGCATTATTATCTTCTGTTGCCACCTTTACCAGTTTGATTAAGTTCTTTTCAGCACAATCACGAATAAAATGATGCCTTATGTCTATGTGCCTTTGTTTTACTACTGTGTTTTTAACTGGATTATTAGTTATAGGCAATTGTAGATTGATTGTCTATCCTAATTGGAGTTTTTGAAGTATAAGCGCAAACGTAATCCCCGCAAATTGTTGTTGTATCCATCAAAACCTGTGAACAGCAAACTACCAGCAGCAAACAATACCTCGGCTCGCACGTTTGACAACGGCTACGATGTTTTGTTTCTTGCATTGCAGGATACCAATCTCCCTCCTAGGAACTGACAACCTCTCAGTCGTAAGATTTTTGCGCGTCAAGCTGCATCCTCCGTAGTCAGAAATCCGTGAACGCCCTCCAACTCTAATCTCCCTCCGCGTGATACCAAAGTCCCAGCTTCGGTTTCGACTTGAGGTATCGTAAGAAATCCGCTTCCAACACAGCTTTCATTGCATCTCTTCGGATTCGCTGAAACTAGCACAAATACACACAGCAAAACCATTAATGTCAGGTCCTTGGAAGCAGTTAAGTACAATAAGTGACCAATCCATGGCCCGATATAAAGTCGGACCACATCGAATTCACTTTCCAGTACCCGGCCCGAGATTTTGTGATTCACTTGATCGGCGTGCTGAACAGTGGGCAGGTCCAACTTAGTTCCCTCCATCCCAAATCGTTCTAATATGTCATTAGACATACTTAGTTTGATGGATAAACAATCCTTCCTTCTTTTGGTCAACTTGTAACCCTAAAACCCCCTAAAGAAATTCAACTCCACCCCCATAAGTCACTCTCGCTCGAATTTAGACTTCATAACCTTCTCGAAATCTTTGCACATCTGTTCGTCTGATGATCCAAAAATGATATCATCGACGTACACTTGTACCAAGATAAAGTGATCTCCCTTTCTTTTCACAAATAGAGTACTATCTATCCTACCCCTCTCAAAGCCATTTTCTAAAAGATGGTTGGATAGAGTCTCATACCATGCCCTAGGTGCCTGATGTAATCCATAAAGAGCCTTATCTAACCGATATACTCTATCAGGATATTTAGGATCTGTAAACCCGGGCGGTTGTTCTACATACACCAACTCCTTCACTTTCCCATACAGGAAAGCACTCTTAACATCTAACTGATATACCTTAAATCCCTTGAAGGAGGCAAAAGCTAAAAACAACCTAATTGCTTCTAACCTTGCTACTGGTGCAAATACTTCGTTGTAATCGATTCCCTCCTCTTGGTTGAAACCCTTTACTACTAATCTCGCCTTGTTGCGCGTGACTATACCCCGATCGTCTCTCTTGCACTTAAAAACCCATTTGGTTCCTATTGCAATCTCCCCTCGAGGTAACGGAACTAACTCCCACACTTCTAGTTTCCTAAATTGTGAAAGTTCTTCCTGCATCGCTTCAACCCAGGAGTTGTCCTTAAGTGCGTGCCATCTGCACATTTTTTTGGGCTCTACTTGCGATATGAAACACGATATAGACATGTGTGATAATGCCTCGGAGTCTTTAGCATCGACACAAACACAGTGTTGTTATTTACCTACTCCGAGTCCGCACACCCTCGTTAGGAATTTCATATGAGGTTATCTATTGGATGTTCTTCCTTGTTAATCTAGAGGTCTCTATTTGTCTACCCTTAGATTATCTCCTAAGTTGGATCCTATGTCACCTAAAGGAGGAACAGGCTCAGCGTTCCACATATTCTTCCTCACGGACGGTTTCCTTCCTCAGAGGGCAGACTTGAGGGTTGAGTCTGATCTCGTGTGAGGTTCTTGTCTTTCTGAGTAGCAACGGTCTGAGACCCATCTACAGGTCGCAGGAGGCTCGGACGTAGATTCGAACGTGGTCCCTCGGAAAATATGGCCAATCGTCATTAGTGCAACGTCGCCATGGATCTTTTTCGATTGTGGACCGGGTGGCAGTAGCAATCCAAAGGAATGTTAAATGACTCAAATAACTTATCATAGTCCAAATATCCATTCCGGACCAGTTTGGGTTCATGTGTAATAACTTGGAACTTCCAATATTATACACATCTCCAAAGTACCCACTTTTTTGTGTAAAAAAACACTTTTGTTTGTGAGTTTTGGCCAAATAACCTAGGAAGTATCCTCCTTCGGCATCCTTTTCCCAAACTTCGGTTGATGTTTGTTCTAAAAGTGTGCAATGGTACGTTACCAAACGGTTCGAATCCAGTTAAAGTTAGGTGGCCGTTTAATTTCAAAATTTCATAACATGTTTTGTTCAAGTGATTTGACTGTAAGGAATGGTCTATTTAAAATAAGGGCACGCGGTATTCACTGGCCTCCCCACCAAAACATGGGAGGAAGCTTTGAATCCAAAGCAGAGTCCCTTGCAAAAGAAAAGCCATCAATCAATTTCTGTTTTACGTTCGGCCACCCCAGTCTGTTGTGGTTCATATGGTGCAGCACTGAATTGATCACTGATGTGCCTTTGATGGCAATATACACAAATTACAGAGTTTTTTTTAAATTCATCCCATTATCAACTACATTGTTTACCCTTGTTCCGTAGAAGTCTGCTCCCTTGGTCAAGAAACCGATGGCTTTGGGCAGCCGTCGCGTCCTTTCGTAACTAAAAAGAAAACCCATGAAAACCGTGAGTAATCGTCAGTGATAACTAAGCAAAACCAACTACCCTAACCTCCTATACTCCTTT
>JAANYP010002725.1:49690-65883 GCA_020465985.1 Centrapalus pauciflorus
CAGTTTTCTCGGTACTCTGAGAACTACTCGTGCTCGCCACACTTGGTGAGGGCTTAACAGGTGTTTGATTCACTGTCTTAGGGGTAACATCTGCTTTCCTAATTGGACAGTGAGAAGCAACATGCCCTTTCTCGTGACATCTAAAGCAAGACATCTTATCCATGGACTTTTTGGTTGGTCCCTTAGATCTAGGTGTCTCATTAGTGTCTATTGCCTTTGGTACATCTGCAGTGTCTGTCTCTTCGACCTGGTCAGCCCATGAAATTTTCTGTTTTCCTGCAGGTGTTTCACTGGAGGAAGACACAAATTTCACTTTCTTGACCTTGACAGTAGAGTCAGTCACCTTAGGTGTATTTTCAACTGTTGGCTCAGGTGTCGGTTCAGGTAGGTCCTCTAAGTCTACTGAGTTGTCAGTTTTCTCCTGAGGCTGAGGCACATAGTTTGCATTGAAAGGTGGAGGAATTTCGTGAAAACCTAGACCTACAGGCTTCTTAGACTGTCTTTGGGCATCTAAGACTTTCCCTAGGTTTAGGCTCGAATTCCTAAACTTTTCCAGTTTGCTATTTGCCTCTGCTACCTTAACCTTGGTCTCGGCTAGCTCTACGTCCTTGTCTTTCAGACTTTTGGTCAAGGCTTCTACGTGCTCATACATAAGCTCTATCCTAACACACTGCTCACTCAGTTTGTCTTTTAGAACGATTACGTCTTGAGCATCAGCCTTAAGCTTTTCTTTTAAATCTTGTTTTATATCATTTAGGCTAGCATTTTCAATTTTTAAATTTTCATTTTGAGCAGCTATGGTCTTATGTGAGTCTAAAACTAGATTTAACCTATCGGTAGAACTAACACATAAAGCACATAATTCACGAAATAGAGAATAAGAAAGACTAACCTTTGAGTTGTCAGATTCCACGTTGGCCATCTGAGCAGCAAACTCCAGCACGGTCTGATCATTCGCTTTCTCTACCCACATCGGACTGCTGTCCCTTGTGGTCTGCTCGTCTTCTTCACAACCATTTTCCGTAACTTCAGCCATGAAAGCTCTAGCATTGGACTCCGGATGTGAACTCCAGTCATAAGTACCATCTAGCTGTCTGTCAGAAGTGACATTGGATATTAGACCCGCTAGATTGGCTTGACCAGACGAAGAGCTCGGAAGATATCTTTGTTGGGACTGATTTTGGAACTGTCCCTGATGCTGACTCTGCCCCTGGTATGTCTCTACCTTCGGTCTTTGACACTCCCTGGCGAAGTGTCCCAATCCCTGACAGTTATAGCATTTCACCTTGGACTTATCAAATCCTATCCCCTTGTTATTCATCTGTAGATTTCTTCCAGTTCTCTTTATGAATCTCTTAATCCTCTGGGTTACCATGGCCAGTTGCCACTTAAGATCCATTTCCTCTAAGTCATCAGGGTCGACCTGATCGTAATCTTCATCCCAAAGAGCCGGATCGTTGATCTTCCCTTGAACACAATTTCCATAAGCGGCCACAAACGAAGCAAGTAGATTCAGATGCTCTTCCGCTGACTTTGCGCTCATAGGCATCTTCGAATAGCTCTGACTGGTCGATGCCTGTTGGACTTGAGGTTGCGGTTCTTCCGATCTTCCTAACCCTAAGAACGCGCGATTCAGTGAGTCTTCGGACTCTGGTGGCGATGACGTTTCTCCGGTGAAAAACGCTGTAGCACTCTTCTGATCAGCTGTCACTTATGATTTAGATGTCTTTCCAAAATACATCGCCGGATTTTGGACTTGCTCGTAATCAGTCTCAGCCTTTATCATTTCGAAGTGATATGCCCTCAACGTTCCCACGATGTCATCCAGTGATTGAGCATAGTATTTATCTTCATTCAGCTTAATCATTGCCACGTACATAGCCCATTTGGCTGGTAGGGCATCAAGAAGCTTGTTGTTCTTGTCTGTGTCCGAATACTCAATACCATGACTTTCAAGCTCTGTTATCAGATGATAGAACCTTGTGATAATATCATCTAACTGTTCATCCTTAAGAGCCTTGAAAATCGCAAACTGTTGGGTCAACAGCTCTGTACGCTTTCTACGTACCCGTGGATTACCCTCACACCTTTTCTGGAGAGACTCCCAAAGTTCTTTCGACGTCCTTTGAGTCCGAAATGTGTGCAAGATATCTTGAGGTAACGCCATACGGATAATGGAGAAAGCCTTGTTTTCAGCTTCAAATAGTTTCTTGTCATCCTCTTTCATCATCTGGTATGACAGAACCTTTTGACGGCCTTCTACCTCAGATACTGGTGGAATGTACCCTTCATCAATGCACACCCACATGCGCATATCGTTGAATCGTACAAAATCCGTAAATCTGTCCTTCCACCAGTAATAATCCTCAACTTTCATCAGCTTTGGTGGTGCATTAGCCTTCCCAACTTCGTGATCCATTTCAAGGAATTTCTGAAGATTTGACATCTTTTCTGAAACAAATTGAATTTAGACTTAATTAATTTAATTCGAAACTAATGTGGATTAACTCTTTCGAACCTAGATAGATTCGAATGTAATTAGATTCCAATTTATTTGGTATTAAATTCGATTAAGTATTTTAATTCAATTAGATTCGAAATTATGTCAGATTCGAACAATTCCTTAGATTCGAAGATATGTCAGATTCGAAGAACTCCTTAGACTCGAAGACCCTTAGAATCGAAGGCACAATCGAAATTCAGCAGAATCGAAGCACATAATCGAAACAGGAACAGACTCGAAACAAACTCGAAACAATATAGACTCGAGATCCAATTCGAATATATTAACAGATTCGAAACACCACAGACTCGAAACTGACTGAAATTGACTCGAAAGGAGCGTATTTTGGTTAGACTCGAGACTAGAGAGAAACCCTAATTACCCCTATAGATTCGAGCGCCGCAAACTCGAAAAACAGCTAACACTTTGATTTTTTGACGTTTTACAGATTAAATCACTATTTTTCAAATGAAAAATAATGATTTCGACCAAAAACGTGAAAAACGACAGAGTGTTTCCCGAATATGAATTTGCTAAGCTCAAACACACGTTTTTGAGAGCAAAACCGTCCAACTAGCGTCAAGAAACCTAGAATGTATCTGATGAACACGAAGAACATCACGAACACTCCGTAGGCTCTGATACCACTTGTAAGGTCTACCAATGCAAGATCTATCTAGACGCGGATCCGTGAACGAGTGCGGAATCCTCGTTGACGGTTAGACGGACAACTCTCAACCAACGGAAACACGGAGACTATTAGACGCTGAACGAACGACACACGAACGATCCTACGTACTAATTCTCTCCGAAACGGGACACACCAAGCTGATAAACTCGAGATCGCTTAATGCTCAATTCCTCACGAATTCTGCAAAAAGTCATCTAATCATTCGAGTCTATCCCTAATTATAGGCCCTGATTCGAGTCTGTTGTGGGCCAACCTCGAATCTGGCCTAAGGCCCATTCGAATCTGTCCATCTGACAGATTCGAATCTAACCTATTCGAATCTAAGGACTCATTCGAATCTATCACAGATTCGAATGTATCCTTTTATGCAATTCGAATCTAGCCTTTGACATATATAACTAAGTGTTTGAAACTTATGTTTTAACTTATACTTGAGTCAATCTTTGACCTTTATGTTTGAACTTCTTGTAATATGTTACATCAAGTTCAAACACACAATCAATAACAGACAAACGCATATTAAACATATATATCAAAATACTTGGTTAATACTCAGAATATCACCTAAACCAAAATGCAGATCGATTAGACTGCTATCGTCACACAGGGTGTACCAACACTCTAGTATATTGTTATAAAAATGAAAGCATATTTTATCAGTTTGATACATATTTTGTTTATGAATCTTTTTATAGTTTTATAGAAAAAATAAACCATCTTAGGTTTTTTTAATTCCAAATTATAAATATATGTCCACATAAGAAAAGTAACCGGTTAATATCGATTTTTAGGTAACCCAACTACTTAATTGAAACACTTTTAAAAGTTTGACTACTAAATGTGCACAAAAGAAAAGTACACAACATAAATGTGTACAAACTTAAAAGTACATAACTATGATCCATTTTTCTTGAAAAACCCGTCCACGTAAACATAGTGACCGGTTGGTGCCGGTTTTCAAGTCACCCAACTACCTAATTGAAACATTTTTGAAAGTTTGACTACCAAATGTGCATAAAAAAATACATAAATGAGTATAAACTCAAAAGTACACAACTATTTGACGAAATTTTTCGTTTTTAAAATCATTCAAACATGTAAGGTTGTATCCGACCTCGGAACCAAAATTATGTATTTTTAAAATTTAAAATTGTTATTTTTGTAGAAGAAAAGTGTTCCATAGATGTCAGTATGTCACCATATCTAGATTATATATATATATATATATATATATATATATATATATATATATATATATATATATATATATATAATATAATATAATAGTTTGTTTGTCTTACACTCTTACATATTACACGAATATTTTTTAATAAAAATTATGTAAATAAAAATAAAATGAATACATGAAAAATATTAATTATTTAGAGAAACATAAAAATACTATTATTATTTGTCATAACTATTGTATTTTTTATTTTATAACTAAGTATAAATAAAAATTACTTTTTTATTAAATAATTTTTTACTAAAAATCTTTTACTTGTCAAACATTTTATATTTTTATCTAATATATTTAATTTTAAGATATTTTAATAAAACTATAAATACATAAAATATTTTTTAATTGAATATATCTATAATATATAAAAATACTAATAAAAGAGTAACTATACTCATTTCTTGTGAAGCCACGTGTCATCACTATGAATCGACACGTGACATTTTAATAATAATAATTAATTTATAACTATCCAAATGTAATATGTTCTACTTATAAAGTCAAAATTAAACCAAATCATACAAAATCTAATACTCTATACTAACTAGTTAATTATAATATAATATAATAAAAATTTTTAAAAATATAAGAAAATAATTACTATTCATATATATTTAGAAATATATAAAACTAATAGGTCATAATAGATAATAAAATAATTCTTATATACTTTTGTTTAAAAAATAATATTTATATATTTACCTTTTAATTTATTATATTTAATATATATTAAAAATATCCGCGTAATACGCGGGTAATAAACTAGTAGATAAATATAAGATCCAGATTTATTGGATTTTAATAAAATTAGTTTCTAATGACTTATATAGATAAGATAATCCAGATTTAATTTACACTAAATTCTATGATATTTGGTTTGAATACATTTTTATTGTTTTATTTTAATTTTAAAAAATAATTAGTTGTTTTATCTTTTATTTTAAATATAATAAATTGTATTTATCATTTCTAGTGAAACGTGGAAACGCCATCTATGCATCTTATTTTCTTATTTATTATATAACTTGTTTATGAAGCCACATATACGTGAATAATTTTAATAAATAATTGGTTAGATAAAATGCATGTAAACTTCAAATTAAACCATATAATGTTAATTTTTATAAAAAAATAAAAATAAAACAAAAGTACAATTATTTGTCATATATATTATTTATCTAACTTTTTAAATATTAATAAACAGTAGTTACTGTTCGTAAACTAGAACGAAAATAAAAGATGAACAACAAAAATAATTAAACCACTATTAATTTCCACTAACCCTACACGATAACCGGTCAAAGACCAAATCTATATACAACCAATAATCCTCACTACAATAAAATCACACAGTGACTTATATCAATCGATATAAGCACCCCCTCACCTATCAATTACAATACAAATAGAAACAAATCTGATTTCACAATACACAAGAACAAGACTGGATTTACCGAACCAGAAACTTACTAACAACGAAGATGATGAGGAGGAGAACAACTTGCACCGAAAGCCTTTTAGGGAGAAGATGAAACTTAACAAACTTGAGAGAATGATGCGTACCTGCTAGGGCGACGGTCCTTATATAGGCGCCAAAAGACAACTGAAAAGGCCGAATAAACAGGAGCCAATGCTGGATACAGCTCAGCAGCCCACACAAACATAAACGACCAAAAGAACAAAAAGGATCACAATTAACATGGGTTAGGTCCTTAATAAAACCAGAAACCCAGATTTTAACATCTCCCCTCAAGTTAACTGGCTGATTGTGAAAAGAGTTTATCAAATTCTTTTTTCCACACAACAACTCATGTGGCTGAATGTTTAAACCTTTTGTAAACACATCTGCAGTATTATTCACAGAATCAACTTTCACTGGTTGAACAATACCAACAACAATCTTTTCTCTAATGAAATACAAATCAACTTCAAAGTGCTTAGTACGCTCATGAAAAACATGATTACCAGCAATTATGATAGCATCTTTGCTATCCATAAACACTTTGACAGGTAACTGCACAACCACGTTTAAATATTTTAAAAGCTTTATAATCCAGATAATTTCAGTGATGACGGAAGCTTAGGCACGAAATGAGCCTCAGCAGAAGACCGAGAAACTGTCTTCTATTTTTTTGCTTTTCCATGAGACTAAATTCCCATTCAAGAGAATGCAAAACCCAGTAACCAATCAGCATCAACATAAGCAGTAAGCACAAAAGTACTAAAGTTAGAAGCAACAATCTGAAATCCTTTTCCAGGTTCATTTTTAAGATATCTAAGAACCCTTAAAGCATATTTCAATTGAGATTCCCTGGGACTTAGTGACATTAACAAGTAAGGAATCATCATCACCTTCATCTCTTTTAGAACTCATAAAATCAGACGAATCTATAGGGTTTTTAACAGGTTAGCACCCGAATAAACCAAACCCAGACAACAGATCCATACAATACTTCCTTTGAGATAAGCACACGCTAGTTTTAGTATTAATGACTTCAATCCCTAGAAAAAATTTCAAAATGCCAAGATCTTTAATTTCAAACTGACGACTTCAAAAACTTTTGAATTTAACAATTTCTTTTTCTGTGTTACCAGTAATCACAATGTAATCAACATAAACGAACAAGACAATAAACACATTAGTTTCAAGTTTCACAAATAACGAATAAACACTTATGTTTTGACAAAAATCACAACTTAGTTACACAAAAGTCAATTTTTCTTTCTATTTTCTAGGGGTTTGTTTTAGGCCATATAAAGATTTTACTAATTTACAAACTCTAGTTTCATCTTTATTAAAGTATCCTAACGGAGGAGTCATGTAAACGTCTTCTTTTATTTCCCCATACAAAAAAGCATTATTGACATCCAGTTGAAACACATTTTTAACAGCTAAACATATTAAAGACCTAACAGTGACCATTTTTACTATGAGAGAAAAAGTTTCATCAAAATCCAGCCCTTCGCATTGACTAAAACCCTTGACAACAAGTCTAGCTTTATATCTGTCAACTTCACCATCACCAGAGGATTTATATTTAACTTTATAAATCCACTTACAATCAATCGGCTTTCTGCCTTTTGGAAGGTCAACTAAAACCCGTGTGCCATTCCTATATAAAGCCTCCATTTCATTATTCATAGCGTCAACCCAATGTTGATGCTTGACATCTTCCCAATATGTGGAAGGTTCAATGGCTTTATTTAAGGTATATAGAAGGACTAAGGTTGGAATAATTAACCACCTTTTCTATCCCATATTAGAACTTCCCTTCTATCACATCTTCTATCTATACTATTAAACGAGTAACTAACATGCCACATGACATGCTCTCATTTAATTTGCCACATGTTGCTCTCTCCTTTTGCCATGTCATTTACTGAATTTATTTTAAATTTTAAAGCAAATCAAATCTATCTAAATCTAATATGGATTAATTTAATAACTAACTAACTAAAATTAAGAAAACTTTATTATTCATATAATTATTATATTACACATATTTATACATATTTATTTCTAAAATTAACCCATGTAATACATGAGTATTAACCTAGTAGTCATTAAATCGTTTAGGAAGAGCAGTTTATCTAGTAGGCCTTCTGATATGGTCACTGTTAGTATGTAAAGTACCCTCAGAATTGTTCACGTCATTAGGTGTTACACTAATACTAGACTCTGGTTGTTTTAAATCAGTTGTATTTTCAGGGGGAATATTTGAAGATGTGATATAATTTCCATCACCTGATTCAGGTGTTGCAAAATAATCTTCAAAGAAGTCTTCCTATTCATTTATTTGTTCATCTCTAGTTTTAGTACCTTCACCGTTTTGTAAAAATTTGATTTTCGTCACTGTGTTGAGTAGGGAAAGCCGCGTGTTCAGATTGAGATTTAGCCAGGTTGCCATACCCATTAAAAAAATTTTATGATTCAAACCAAAAGGATCTTGTGGGTTTTTAAATGTTCTAAAAGGAAAAATATTTTCGTAGAATTTTACATCCCTAAAGAAAAACCCCTCTGTCCAGACTTAGTAATTTGTAGGCTTTCTAGAACATTAGAGTAACCCACATGCACACACTTTTCAGATCGATGACTGAACTTGTCATTGTCATTTAAAACCTTTGAAAAATACCAGGCACCCAAAGGCTCTCAAATGAGAATACAAAGGTTTATACTTATATATACGTTCAAAAGGAGACTGTCCATTCAAGGCAGAGGATGGCAACCTGTTAATCAGATGAACATTAATTGAACCATTACCTGTTTTAGCTAGAGAAGGAATTCCCTGTATTAGGGGAACTGTAACTATTCCAGAAAAAGCAGGAGCCTTGGGCATGGATTATCGGGCACTCAACAAGGTAACCTAACCATCAAAAACAAGTATCCACTTTGATTGCAGGCGCTTAGGTTATTATTTGATCCCATAAAGTCAGAATAGCTTTCTATCTAAAGACCAAAGATTTAATGGTAAAGCAGCTTGGAATAACAAGGCTTTAGCAATATTTAATAAGTGCATGTGTTTTCTTTCAACAACCCCAATTTGTTGGGGAGTGTAAGGACATGTGATTTGATGAACAACGCCATGAAGCTTTACAAAAGTACTCATTTTATTGTTTTTAAACTCTATCCCATTATCACTATGAAAGGCTTTAACAGATTTTCCAAAACTGACTTTTTAAAAGATTATAAAATATTATTATGTGATCAAAAACTTCTTCTTTAGACTTTAATAAAAAGTCCAAACCCCTCTAGAAAAGTCATCAACAACAGTCAAAAAATATTTGTAACCTTCTTTACTTATATGGTCCCTGAACATCAATGTGCACAAGTTCTCCCACAAATGTGGTTTTGTGGTCACTTAAAGGGAATGGTTCCCTAGCTTGTTTAGCGAGATGACATACTTCACATGGAATAATAGGCTTATTATCATTCAATTGTAACACATCTTTCAGCACAGTTAAGACATGGTCAGCAAGATGAACAAGTCTATTATGCCAAATGTCATAAGAATGCACACTCATGTTAGTATTGTATAAACTAGAGGAATTACCTTTAGTGTTAGAACATAGGACATACAATCCATCACATAATCTACCAGTCACCAAGATCTGTTTTGAGATTAAATCCTGTATGTAACAGGAAGTTTTATCAAAGACAACATTTTGACTACTGTCTTTTACAAGTTGAAATACAAATAGAAGGTTAACAACATATTCAAGAATAACAATCACTCCAGATAAAACCACATTATCAGTTAATGGTAGATCTCTAATTTTTGAGATCTTGGCAACAGTTCCATTAGGGTGAGTGACCAATTAGGTTCAAATCATCAACACTAATAACATTTACCAGATTTTCATCAGTATTATACATATGTTGATTTGCCCCTGAGTAAATAATCGCCCCCTTTAATTATATTCAACCCCAATATTTGACACTAGGCTGGCATCTTTAAAAAAATGATTACAGCTATGTGTGTTGGGGTTAGAGTAATTACCAGGCAAATCTTGATCTGAAACGGATTTATCATTTTCTTCCAGGAGGGACATTAGAGTAGAAAGTTGTTCTTAAGTGAGAGAAACATTAGTAGCAGGTTTAGAAATAGTACTATCATTGACAGTTTTCTTATTCCAATTTGCAGGATATCCAACCACTTCAAAGCATTTGTCAATAGTGTGATTTGTTCTACCACATTTGGTGCATTTCAAATTATTATTAGGAACCTTATTCAGATATCCAACTATTTCAAAGCATCTATCAATGGTATGACCATTCTTTAGGCATTTTTTAATTTTAACTCAGGTTTGGCTAAAGGTCAAGACTGGGTGGATTTGGATTAAAAAACAGAGTTATGACTGCCAGATTTAGATTCACCAGAAGAAGAAATTCTATGAGATTCTTCTCTGGATATTATAGAAAAAGCAACCTTAACATTGGGAGGGGTCCCGAGTAAGAATATTACTTCTGATAGATTGAAAACTAGGGTCAAGACCCATCAAGAATTGCATCAATTTAATCATTTGAGCTTGATTTTGGGTTTCTTTGAAAGCCTCACAAGTACACTTAGGTAATTGAAGTAAAGTATCATACTGTTTCCATAAGGAATTTAACTTATGGTAGTAATAAGAAACACTTAGCCCTTTATTAGTTAAGGAATTTATTTGATGGTGAACGCTAAAAATTACAGACCCATCCACTTTGTCATAGGTTTCTTTTAATTAAACCCAGACTTCAGAAGCAATTTTAGAATCGACCTGACTAGAATAAAGTTCATCAGAGATAGAATTTAAGATCCAAGATAGGACAACAACATTAAATCTGTCCCATTGTTTTGAGAGGGCCTCATTAGCAATAAGTTTGACAAATGACTCATCTATAAACCCAATTTTGTTTTTAGTTTGGAAAGCAAGTTCCATTGAACAAGCCCAAGCTCTATAAATCTCAGTAACTTTGAGTTTAAAGGTTATTAAAGGAGAGCTACTAATATCACTGGCATAGAGATATAATGGATCTCCAAAATCTAACTTACTAATTTGAATATCTTCATTGACATCCATTTTAAACAGTAAATTCAAGCAATAATTTTCAAACATAGAAAGCAAGAAAAATACCACACGGATCAAGAACCACAGAAAACACAACCACGAGCAACGATAAGGAAAATTAGATCCAAAAGGACAGGATTCCAAGAATTTCAAGAAGCCCGGTCAAGCCCAAATCTAATATCCAACAGTAAGAAGAACAAAATCAGAATCAAGGAAAACTTGTACATAGGCCAAGTGTATGACACCCTTGCCACAATCATAACACCCAGGATAAATCACCATACAATAACCATTACATAATGATCAGATTACTTAATACAATACAGAAGCAATAAAATACATAAATAAAATACAAGTGTTAAACACCCTAAGGTGCTACAAGGTTTCACTACTAAGTCTACATACTCAATACATTATTACATCACCCAGAATATATTACAACATTGGTCCACAATTCATTTACCGATTGAGTAGTAGCAAAATCTTCCAAAACTTCACAAACGACCTAACTAAAAGGTCCGACATCGGATTTTCCTTTTCCTGTAAAAAGTGAGCAACTAGGGGGTAAGCAAAGCTTAGTGAGTACAGAGATTATACATTCAACAAATATTTATGCAGCACACAAGGGTAACATCGACAACTCACGCCGTTTACCCTCTTCGTACACGAAGTACGGAAATGAGCCGCAACTCCATCGTGCCATTGCACGGAATAAAACATTCAATTGAGGCAGACATTACCATCGGGGATGCTACACCTGCCCATCAGGACCTCGGAGGGATCAGCTCCAGGTTATATAGCCTCGGTAGCATCGAATTACCATTTACAGCTCGAAAGCCCATAAGAAGATGCACAACAGAGAATACATACATGCAACAAGCAATAATGTGCATCAACAATTACGCAAGTCAGTAGATTGCCAAATGAAAGTGAAACAATAGCTGACAATAAATAAAAGCAGACATATATAATCCTAGGTACTCACATTGGGTGCGTTATGTAACCTCAATTACTATTATTTCTCCTCGGGTTTTCAACCGGAATCACAAAGTACCCCACCGTGGGTTAAACACCACCACAAGGGACCTGTTAAGTCATTTGTAACTAAACATCATGTGAATAACTGTCTAATTTCTCAAAAACTTAATTTTATAAGTTTTACAAAAAAATTGACCCGAAATTCGGATCTCACCCGAATTCGGACCCCACCCGAATTCGGATGACCCAATGACCACCCTTAGAATTTTTATTATTGCAATATTCATCTGAATTTCGGATGTCACCATGATCCGAAATTCGGATGCTTTGTTCATCCGAAATTCGGATGATTTGAGGAGTGTTCTTCTGATCCGAAATTCATACTTGTGAAGTTTTAATATTTTCCAGATTTAATTTAATCATTTTTGTACTTATCCAATATATGAAACAATTAATACCAACTTAAATATACTCATTTTCAACACTTTTAACATCGATTATATCCTATTTTGTACCAAATCAGTCCCTATTTTGCCATTTTTATGCAACCCGTCGAACACACACTAAAAACACATAGAAATTTCAGAAATTATACTTAGAGCTCGAATCTGGATCTGAAGTTTAACATACAGCTTCTGTTAGGCACAAAAAGGCCTCAGTCAAACCTGTTCTACATCTGAGGGGGAGATTGTATAATCAAACCTGTTGATGCATTTGAAGGTTGAATTTAAGGCCTGTTATATGCCTTATTGAAACCTGAAAATGATTTGCAATATCAGTCTAAAGCTGTTCTATATGTTGCATGTGTTGCAACTAAGACAGTTTGTCCAAGCTGCTCTGTCTGCTGAATAGGCTGGACATAAACTGTCTACGCTGCTCTACACTGTTGAGCAGCTCGGGCATTTTTAAAGTGTTCTGCTCTTTGTGAATAGAACCTGTTCTTTGTGAACAGGCTAAACACTTTATGGAATTTGTTTCCAAGTCATCATGTATTGTTTTTGACTACAAGATCAGTTTACAAAGTCGAAGACAAAGTGGAAAACAGAACTGCTTAGCCTGCCCACGCTGTTCTGTAACATGAAGACAAAAGGATATTTAAAAAAGGGTGACAGACCTTTTTCTTATATCAAAATAGGCCTTTACAGGGAAGAAAGACGCAAAGTTGACATTCCTAAATTAGTTAAAGGCAATGCAACAGTAGACAAAGTAAAAAGACAAAAGTTCTGCACATATGAAGACAAGTCTGCTTTTCAGAAAAGTGCAGAAAAGGTTATGTTGTCTTTTCAACAAGACTTTTCCTTTTCATTCTGTCCAATGAAGATGTTTCTCTGAGATCCTCTAAGTGAGTATAAAAGGAAGCTTCTAAGGTCAGAAAGAAGAGTGAAGAAAGCTAAGTGCTTAAACCAAGAGTGAACATGCAAGTGTGATCTTCATGCATGCAAGTCTTCTGTAAACCAGCATCTGTGTGACTAAGCTGTTTTACCTAAGCTGTTCCTTAAGTCTTGTAAACACAGTGAGTGCTTCTTAGTGAGTGTATTCATTGTATACTAGTTCGAGTCTGTCTTAGACTAGTAAGCATACTGTTGTATCTGTCATCTCAGCTTGAACTCTTCTGCATTCAAGCTTGTTTGTAATTAACAAATTGTTGATAATACATACAAACATTGAGAAAAGAGTGTGTAAGTGTTTTTAAATTGCTGTATTCACCCCCCCTCTACAGCTTATAACTATATACTTTGGGAACCGCTTCGGACCTACAAGGTATCAGAGCAGTTTTAGGTGTGGTGTCATTCTAGATCTCTCATTCGCCCAAGTTTCATGGGCAACAGTGCTGCAAATTCTTCTTACGATATGACAATGGCTCTATGGGCAAGCCTCCAAAGTTAATCATCAAAACTTCTCTGGTTGGAAAGTGCAGAATGATGCTCTCTTAGAGAATCTGATGTACAACTGCCAGAGATAGTGATGGAGGGTCCCTATGTGCCAACCTCTGTTACTACTATAACTCCAGCGGTTGAAGGAGCTGCCCCTGAAATCAGGACCTTTGAGAAAGCTAAAGCTCAATGGTATGATGAAGACAAGAGATTGGTGGCTCTGGATGCAAAGGCCAGAAACAACCTGGTCATTTCTCTCCCTGATGATGTGTTCAAGCAGGTTGAGAAAATGAAGACAGCAAAGGAGATGTGGGATACTTTGTGTACCGTCTACGATGGACCCACAATCACACTGGACAACAGGATCAACAATCTTGTTAGACAGTATGAACTCTTCTTTGCTAAACCAAAGGAGACTCTCACTTAAACCTACACCAGGTTTACTGCTCTAGTGAATGATCTCAAAGCTGTTGGGATCACCAAGGACAGTCTTACCCTGGTGAATAAATTTCTGGACATTTTACCTGAAGAGTGGAACTACGTCTCACAATCCCTAAGGAAACTCAGTGTACTATCAGAAGTAGGAATTAGTCATCTAGGGATCCTTACACTGAATGATGAACAGTCAAGAGCAACAAAAGAAGAAATGCATCTGGAAGTTGTCCAAGAATAGAGTGGCAAAGCCTTGGGGCTTAGTGTGAGACAGCCGGTAATATCAGGTGAGTGTTGGTGGGTGCATGTGCAACGTCAACTGATCAACAGGTGATGATGGAAAAGAGGAGTAGGGCTGTGTCAGACGAAGAAGACCTTGCTGCAGTCTTGCTGAACAGAATGATGACAAATGAGAGCCTGCCTTTTGTCAAAGGATTCAACAGAAAAGTTTGAAATCTAAAGGTTCAGGCGCAAAGAAAGCGTTTGAACAAATCTGCAAGCGGATGTTGGTGAAGTGGGCAAAGCACGGGTTACACATCCAAATGCTGCTTACTAGTGTTGGCCAAAAACTGTCAAAGTGACTGAGTAGTGTGTCCAAAGTGGCATCCAAACCCAAGCAAGATAACAAGAGGAGTGGCTATAGGTTTTTTTAAGTACCCTTATGGCTATGGTGAAGCTGAGGAAATTGGAAAACTCTCTCGTTTCTTTTTCAACCGCCAACCACCCCCTGCCCGCAGGACTGCATGGGCAGCAGACATGTACTGGGAAGGAACTGATTATCATCTGATGTAGAACATATCAATGTCTGATGCCAACACGATGGTCCAATCACAAGCATTTCAAACAGGCATGGCTAAGCTGAAAGTCTTCACACTGCTTAAGAACTGGATCCTCCAATGAGTCGTAGAGGTAAAAAGTTTTGTGGCGTACAAGGTCTGAAGAAAAAAGTTGTAACATGTTTGCAATGATATGCTTGTTGATCTCTCAAAGCTGCGTTGAGGAAGCACTGAATGCTTTATTATCTGAAATCTCTAAGTCTTAAAAGCTGATCTAACACTAAATCCAAGTAAAACTGGACGTTTCATAAAGTTGGATAACTGAGCTTGCTGAATTAAACACTGCCAACTACTCCATTTTACTGGAAGAAGAAGAGAGAAACCAGATATAAAGCATGCCAAGCTCAAACTGATAGTGACTTTGTGCCTAAGTCTGCACGAAAAAGTTCAGCCAATTGTATAAGTCAAAACAGATTCTGCGAACAAATCCAGCCTATCTTGGAGGGGATCTTGACACCAGCACAGCGTCTGCGAATTGTTTGAGATAAGTTAATTTGAAAGAGATTTAACCACTCTGGGTGAACTTCCAAATACATTCATTCAAAATGTGAATGGTAAACTAATCTCAACAAACGGTTTTTGTCAGGCCTTGACAAAATACTGACAGCTTGGTGTGAACTCAGCTCAAAGCTAATGTGGAGGTTTGTTCTCCAAAACAAGCCTGCTAAGTGCTTATGCTAGCTCACACCAAGCAAAAGAAAAGGAAACATGTTCAACTGAAGCTGTGGATGCTAACCCCTGTTTGACAAAACAGTTCTGAGTTTCCAAAGCTGTTTGGAAACATGTTAAATCCTTTGATGCTAAACACTTTGAAAATAGAGTTTCAAAAAGTAAGAAGCCTGGTTTTCAACAAGGGTAAAGTCTCATGTTGAAAACAAAACGGCTTGGATTTAAAATAATTTTTCAAATCATAGTGGTAAATTGGTTTTAAAGAAATAATTTTTCAAAACCAAACACAGTGGAGTATGCTGATAGGCAGCATAAATCACAATCCAGTAGGGGCAAAGCAAAGCCATGGCTCAAACTGAGACAAATGGGATAGTGTTCCCAAACCTGTGGAAGCTCAAAAGCCAATCAAGCTTCTGTCTTTGAC
>JAANYP010002725.1:74545-204334 GCA_020465985.1 Centrapalus pauciflorus
ATCTCCTTAGGAGAAGGAATCTTCTCCCCCTTAGCCTTAGTCTTCGAGGCAGATGATTTCTCCCCCTTTGAAGGAGATGATGCAGCGACTTCAACCCCTGGTCTGCCCGAAGACACAAAGTCAGCAGGCTTGCCAGCAGGTTTGGGAGGTTTAGGACCAACAAGGCTGTTCACTAAGTAAGCCAAGTTGTCCTTCACCTCACCAAGCTGGGAAAGACAGTTTTGAAGAGAAGAAGAATGGAAATCAGCAAAAGTGGTCAGCTTAACAATGTTGTCTCTATCAGAAGCTGTGAACAACAAACTTTGGAGCTGTGCAAGATGAAGTTCAAGAGAATCTTGCACATCAGCAAGGTTTGATGACACAGAATTTGATAGAGAACCTATAAGAGTGTTCAGGCTGGCCAATGTGGAAGGAATGGTAGTATTACAGGAAGTGAGGAGAGAGGACAGCTGTTGAGAAATAGCTGTCATAGAGGACACAGAGTCCTGTTGTGAGGGGAGGATAGAGGAAAGAGAGTTGGTTACATTTTGCAGCTGTGCAGTGAGTGCAAGCAGCTGTGGAGAGTGGTCAGCTTGTGGAGTAACTGGGAAGGATTCTTTAAACGTATCAAAGAATCCTTTGAGCTGCTCAGACACAGAGTATGAGATTATGGATGGTAGGGAGTGCATGGTATGTTCCAAAGAACCAACTTTGTTGGTCAGCAATGAAAGCTGATCCTTCAAAGGCAGGTCTTTGGGAGATGGTGGTGTATGGGTGGACTGTTTGGAGTGAGTAGATGGAGAAGATGATGATGAGGCTGGTGTTTGAGGATGAGAGGGAGAAGGAAGAGAAACGTTGGACAATAGTTCCATAGCCTGGGCAAAAGTAAGGTGGCCCAGGTTAGAGGGATCAAGTGGTCCTTCAGCAGCGGCTGTAGCTGCATCATTAGGAGAAGGAGATGATGTTTGGGGCCTCTCAGATGCTGCTTGTGTTGCAGCACCCTCATGAAGACCAGTGGTGGTTCCCTCTGCAGTGCCTTGGTCTAAAGGCACCTCATCATGGGGAGATGGGATATGCATTTCAACATCAGCAGTGGTGAAACCTGCTGATGGAATTTGCATTGAGGGATCAGCCTCACCAGAGGGATGGTATGATCCCTGAGGTTCATTAGCTTGTGTTGTTGGTCCCTCAGCAGCTGTTTGGTGTAGAACAGCTGAATCATGGGGAACAGAAGTTTGAGGCTGAGCTGCTGATTGGTCTATATCAGCAGCGTGGGCACCTCGTGCAGACTCAGGGTGTAAGGAGATATGAGTGGGGGACAGTGTGGACTCAGTGTGGAGTGGAGAGGGCTCCTGTCTTTCAATATCCTCAGCCTGTTGGGAGGCTGGGATAGTTGATGTGGGTATCTCCATTTGTACAACTGGTTCCTGTTGGGAGGAACCAGAGGGTCTAGGCTGACTCAAGGGTGACTCAGGCTGGAGTGAAGCAGGCTCCAAATGAGCTGAACCTTCTCCCAAAATAGGAGAGGCAGCTTGGGTTGCTTCTTTTACAACTGAACCCTGTTGAGAGGGAACAGAGGAGACTGTTTTCTGTGCTAGTTTCTTTTTGGCTAATGATTTTCTTTGATAACGGATGGATGAAGTGGGTGATTGTGGAGAGGAGAGGGGATCTGTTTGGACTGGATGGGAGACTGGGTCAGGAACAGTGGGGCTGGACTGTTCCATAGTCTCTTGTGCCACAGAGGCACCAGCCACAAAGGCTTCAGGCTCAACAAATGAGCCAGGGTGAGGAATCTGCTCTTCCTCAGCCACAGAGGCTAAGGGAGCAGACTCAGCTTGAGCTGTTTTGGCCTTCTTTTTAGCAGGCCCAGCTTCAGCTGCCAAGGTCCGTTTTACCAACTTAGACCTGGCTTTGGATTTTCCACCGGGAGCAGCAGTGACTGGATCCACCCTCACAGCAGAGGGTCCTTCCACTAAACCCAACAGCCTCCTCATTGGTGTTGAGAGAGGAGGCTCATTTTCCAGTACAGGAGTATGAAACACCCTATTCCCTATCACAGGGAATGCAGCAGTTTTAAGTAGGGGTTGAGAGTGATATAGATGCTCACCACAGACATGGCAGAAGATGAGACTTAGGAACCTGGGATATCTGACAGCTGCTGGTCTTGTCTCTTGTTGTACCAGGTTTCTCATGTTCAAGAAGATCCATTTGGCCATGTCAAGTGTAGTCCCATCCACCAGCTGAAGGACTATAGGCACTTCATCTCTACTAAGTTGGTCAAAGGAACCAACCTTGCTGCTGAATGACATTGCCACAGAGGCAAATAGGAAATTATATGTAGATGATAACTCCTTCCTGTACAGAGTAGCTCCAACCTTGGGTTCTGCCACACCACAGAAGCGTAGCAGATTGCCCATTTGCTCATTTTCAGGCTGAGGGAGATCATAGTTCTCAGCCACTGGAAGATGAAGAACTTCCCTCAAAAGATCGACTGTAATCTCAATGGTTTGAGTCCCATTGAGAATAGTACCTCTGATAACCTTAGTGTTTGGATTGTAAGAGCAGGTGTACCAGAACTCGTATACCATTTCCTGGTACAGGACACCAGGAGATGCAGTCAGGGCATAGTTCAACGGATGAACTTGCAGGAATTCCACCATTTGATCGTAACCCTTCCCCACATAGTTTTTTGGGATTGTGAGGTTTGCTATGTAGTTGGTGGGTTTCAGGGTCAGCATCGTGGTGACAGAAGGATGTTTAACAACATCCTCACCAACGAAAACTGGCAGAAAGGGATTGGGTCTGTGAGCCATTTGAGAAATTTGAAGGTTTGAGGAAGCAAAAGACACTTAGTCGATTTTAGGGTTCTTGAAAATTTCTGGGAATGATGAGGAAGACGAAGATGAAACAGTATGGTGGTATTTATAGGATTTTGAATGGTCGTGTGTATGAGAGAGAAAAGATTTGGGCGGTTTGATTTGAAATGTTTGTTAACGGAAAACGGAACGATTGTCCATGTCAGAAACATTGTCAGACCACTTGACCTTTTTGATCACTAACACACGTAACATACATTATCCGCAGTAATTAAGTTAAATAAAACACAATTTAAGAAACTTAATTATGAAGAAAGGTAATTAAACTGTTGGTCTACGCTGATGGTCAAACCTGTGATGATCAGGGTCAACAAGGTTCTCAGTCTTCAAGCTGTTCTTCCTTCAAACTGTTCCTTCAGCCTGCTCTCCTTTGTGAGAACAGGTTGAGTTCAATAGATGAACAGGTTACAGTGTGAAGAAGTGAACAGGTTGAAGACTGAACCATCAGAGCAGGCTGGACGAATAAACAGGTTAAACTGTTTTTGTTCAGCCTGGTGTATGCTCAAGCTGTTCAAGTTTTTCAGACATTTGACTAAGTACAGAACGTGTATAACCTGTTCTGTCTAAGCTGTTCAGAGAAACTTGAGCAGTGTGAGACATACGAATAATTAGACCGTTGAGAGACACTTAGTCACTCTTGTTTAACATGCCCAGCTTGCTGACAAGGTAATTAAACCTTGTTTCATCCAGAGGTTTGGTGAAAATGTCTGCAAGCTGTTCATTTGTGGAAATAAAACTTACCTCCACATTACCTTTTGGGATGTGATCCCTGATGAAGTGATGTCTGACTTCAATATGCTTTGTTCTTGAGTGAAATACTGGATTGTTGGAGATGGCTATGGCACTTGTGTTATCACACAGAATAGGAGTTTTCCTATACACAAGCTCATAGTCTTCAAGCTGATGCTGCATCCACAGAATCTGCCCACAGCAGCTTCCAGCAGCAATATATTCAGCTTCAGCAGTAGAAGTGGACACTGAGTTCTGCTTCTTGCTGCTCCAACTGATCAACTTTCCACCAAGGAGTTGACATCCACCTGTTGTGCTTTTCCTGTCTAACCTGCAGCCTGCAAAATCAGAATCTGAATAACCTGTTAGTTCAAGGCTTGAGTCTTTGGGATACCAAAGACCCAAACCTGGAGTACCCTTCAGGTATCTGAAGATTCTTTTAGCAGCTGCAAGATGTGATTCCTTTGGATTAGCTTGGAACCTAGCACATAAACAGGTGGCAAACATAATATCAGGTCTGCTAGCAGTCAAGTATAGCAAGCTCCCAATCATGCCTCTGTAAGCTGTTACTGAAACAGCTTTGCCACTGGCATCAGCATCCAATTTTACATTGGTTGCCCTTGGGGTTTTAATAGGAGAACTTTGATCAAATTTAAACTTTTTCAAAAGATCTAAAGTGTACTTTCTTTGATTTATAAAAATTCCAGTTGAGGTTTGTTTAACCTGTAATCCTAAAAAGAAAGTTAGTTCTCCCATCATACTCATTTCATACTTGGATTTCATGAGTAATGAAAAATTCTTGCATAGTTGCTCATTAGTAGAACCAAATATTATGTCATCCACATAAATTTGAACAAGCATAATATCAGACTTCACCTTCTTTATGAACAATGTGGTATCCACTTTACCTCTGGAGTACCCATTGCTCATAAGGAATTCAGTAAGAGTGTCATACCAGGCTCTAGGGGCTTGTTTGAGACCATAGAGAGCTTTGTCCAACTTATAGACAAAACCTGGGTGTTGTTCATTTTCAAAACCTGGAGGCTGCTTGACATATACTTCTTCTTGCAGCTTCCCATTCAAAAATGCACTCTTCACATCCATTTGAAATACCTTTATGCTCTTATGAGCAGCGTAGGCTAGATACAAACGAATTGCTTCTAGCCTGGCCACAGGAGCAAATGTCTCATCATAGCCAATGCCTTCCTCCTGTCTGTAGCCCTGAGCAACCAGTCTTGCCTTATTTCTAATGACATGACCTTGCTCATCCATTTTGTTCCTGAAAACCCATTTTGTGCCAATTATTGTTTTTCCTTTAGGGGCAGGGACCAGCTTCCATACTTTGTTTCTCTCAAACTGATTGAGTTCTTCTTGCATGGCAGTGATCCAATTGGCATCTTTTAGTGCTTCATCCACCTTCTTTGGCTCCATCAGTGAAACAAAACTAGAGAACATACAAAAGTTCCCTAAGCTGTCCCACCGAGTTTGTATCCCTTTATTGATGTCACCAATTATTTGATCATTGGGGTGACACCTGATCCACTTAGGATCATTTTTCAATGATGACTTACCAGAGTTGTTAACATCTTCAGCAGGTCCTGTTGAACAGCTCTCAAGATTTTCAGACACACTGTTGTCTTGAGCCTGTTCACTTGTTGAACATGTCTGACCACTGTTGAACATATCAGCAGAGGAACTGGGGAAATCAGCATTGATAGGTTCTGGACATGCAGTTGTAATTAAGTCAGTACATTTATTCACACAGGGTGTATTGACATAATCATCATCATGTCCATTATGATTAGCAGGTTCCACACTGGGTGTAGTGGAAGCTTTTGAGTCCTCTTCATTGATTGAATGCATCAGATCATCAAAGTTGAGGTCTCCTGAAACTGATTCAGGAACAGCTTTGGTGGAGGCATTCTTGGACTCTTCAAAGGTGACATTGATAGATTCATCTATCACCTTTCTTTTGTTGTTGTATACTCTGTAGGCTTTGGAGATAGAAGAGTAACCAACAAACACTCCTTCATCAGCTTTAGGTTCAAATTTTGACAGCTGGTCCCTTTGATTCAGAATGAAACAGGGACATCCAAACACATGGAAATAGCTGACATTTGGCTTTCTCCCTTTGAGCAGCTCATAGGGGGTCTTGTTGAACCTTTTCACCACTAAGGATCTGTTTTGAGTGAAGCAGGCAGTGTTGACAGCTTCAGCCCAAAATGATGAAGGCAAACCTGATGCACACAGCATGGTTCTGGCAGCTTCAATGAGAGTTCGGTTTCTCCTTTCAGCAACTCCATTTTGTTGAGGAGTTCTTACTGCTGAAAAGTTTTGATTGATACCTTTCTCTTCACAGAAGTCTTCAAGAGTACTGTTTCTGAATTCAGTACCATGATCACTTCTAAGCTGCTTTACTTGGGCAGAGTTCAGCATTTCCATCTTTTTAACAAATCCAATAATTTCTCTAGCAGCCTCTCCTTTGTTCTTCAAAAAGATCACCCATGTGTACCTGGAGAACTCATCAACCATTACAAGAGTGTATCTTCTTTCTCCTAGACTTGGGACATTAATAGGTCCAAACAAGTCCATATGGATTAAGAAGAGTGGAGTATCAATAGAGAAATTATGTTTGGATTTAAAAGATGTTTTTCTCTGCTTGCCTTTCTCACAAGCTGTGCATAATCTATCTTTGGCAAAAGTAATAGAAGGCAAACCTGTCACCAACTCTTTCTTACAGAGTTTATTGATGTTCTTGAAGTTCAGGTGTGACAAGTCTTCTATGCCATAACCAGTTTAGATCAGCGTTGGTTCTTGTGAGAAAACAGGTTTCAGTTGTGGGATCAGCAGAATGCATATCCACAACATATACACCTTTCTTTCGTTGAGCACACAGCACAACTTTGCCTTGGGAATCCAATATGTAACCCAGGTGCTCATCAAAGTTAACCTTGTAGCCAGCATCACACAGTTGACTTATGCTAACAAGGTTATGTTTTAGCCCAACCACATAGGCTACCCTTTTGAACACTGCAGCACCAGCTTTAAGAGTTCCATATCCCTCAGTGGATCCCTGTACATTGTCACCAAAGGTGACTTTTGGCCCTTTTTCAGGCCTGAGATCACTCAGCAGTTCTTTACAACCTGTCATGTGCCCTGAGCAGCCACTGTCCAAGTACCAAACCTGGGAAGGTTGTTTTTCCTGCAGAGTGAGAAGAGAATTATTAGTTATTTTTAGGGGAACTCATCACACAGATGAGTTCTCCTACTTCATCAACACTTGTTGATGGATTTTGAATGTCCACACTAATATTCCCTATTTGAATGGTATCAGTTTGAATACCATCCTCAGTGACTATGTCATTTCCACCACTGCTTGTAACAGCTGTGAGGGAAACAGCAGAGCCAACAGGCCTCATGTCCTCAGATTCAGGACAGTCCTTGGCCAGATGTGTCTTCTTCCCACACTTATAACATTTTCTCTTTTTGGTGCTTTTGGAAGAAGGTCCTTCAGAAACACATTCTGAACTGTTTTTGTTGATTCTTTCAGCAGGTTTAGCAATTTTTGCAGAATCAACAGCTTGTGTGGTAAGTTCATAGGCCACAGCTTTGACTGTCTCTTCTTTCCTCTTTTTGGGAGGACAGATGTCAAAGACAGGAAGCTTGATTGGCCTTTGAGCTTCCACAGGTTTGGGAAACTTATTCCCAGTTGTCTCAGTTTGAGCAATGGCTTTGCCTTTGCCCCTACTGAGTTGTGATTTATGCTGCCTATCAGCATACTCACTGTGTTTGGTTTTGAAAAACTTATTTTCATTTAAAACCAACTTACCACCATGATTTGAAAACTTATTTGAAATCACAGCAGTTTTGTTTTCAACCTGAGACTTACCCTTGTTGAAAACAGGCTGCTTACTTTTTGAAAACTTATTTTCAAAATGTTTAGCATCAAAAGGATTAACATGCTTTTTACCAACAGCTTTGGACTCTGAACCTGTTTTGTCAACAGGCTTAGCATCCACAGCTTCAGTTTGAGCATGTTTTCCTTTCTTCTGCTTGTGTGAGCTAGCAGAGCACTTAGCAGGCTGTTTTGGAGAACAAACTCCAACATCAGCTTTTGAGCTGAGTTCACACAAGCTGTCAGTATTTTGAGGCCTGACAAACCTGTTTGTTGAAATAAGTTTACCATTCACATTTTGGATGAATGTATTTGGAAGTTCACCAAGAGTGGACAAGTCTTCTTTCAAATTACTTATTTCAACGATGGAAGCTGCTGTGTCAAGATCCCCTCCAAGATAGGCTTGGATTTGAGCAGGGATCTGTTGACTGATACAATGGCTGACTTTTTGTGCAGATTGGCACCAAGAGTCAACTATCTTTTGAAGCTTAGCATGCTTTATATCTGTTTCTCTCTTTTCTTCCAGTAAAATGGAGTTGATGTGTTTTAATTCATCAAGCTCAGTTTCCAACTTATAGAAACTGTCCAGTTTACTGGTTTTAGTTTTAAGATCAGCTTTAAGCTTAGAAATTTCAGATAATAAAGCATCATGCTTCTCAACAGCAGCTTTCAGATCAACAAGCATATATTCAAACATTTTAACTTTTTCTTCAGAACTGTAAGCCATAAAATTTTGTACCTTATACATCATTGTAGGATTCCAGTTCTCCAAGCTGCTGAAGGCTTCAGCTTCAGCCATGTCCTGTTTGAAACTGCTTGTTGATGGAACATCAGAGTTGGCCATCAGACACTGATTATCTTCTTCATCAGATGATGAATCAGATTCCTCCCAGTCACATGTCTCAGCCATGAGTCCCTTCTGGCGATTGGAAGACACAGAGTTTTCCAATTTCCTCAGCTTAGCCATGGCCATAAGGTACTTAACCCTATAGCCATCATCCCTGTTAGTCTTGATAGGTTTGGATGACTGACCAACAGCTTTTGACACACAGTCAGCAGCTATATGGCCAGTTTTGCCACACTTGAAGCACTCAGCCTTGGATTTGTCAAATGCTTTCTTTTTGCCAGCACTTGCACCTCCTTGTAGCATACTTCTTCCAAATCTTCTCTTGCTGAACTTTTTGACAAGCATAGCTATCATTTGCTCATCATCTTGTTCAGTAAGATCTGCAGCCTCTTCTTCTTCAGACACCTCCTCCTTATCATCATCCTGTTGATCAGGTTGAGTGAACACATCACTCACCTGATTAACAGACTGTCTCACATTAGCCACAAAGGCTGTACCTCTTCTGGACATTTCCAAGGCATTCCTCTTTTGCTGCCTTGATTGTTCATCATTCAGTAAGGATCCATACAGATTGACCAGATCCATACTTCTGATAGTACCTGAGTTTCTTAGGATGGTTGAGAAATAGTTCCACTCCTCAGGTAAAATGTCCAGAAACTTGTTCACCAAAGTAAGACTGTCCTTGGTGATCCCAACAGCTTTGAGATCATTCACCAGAGCAGTGAACCTGGTGTAGGTTTCTGTGAGAGACTCCTTTGGTTTGGCAAAGAAGAGTTCATACTGTCTAACAAGATTGTTAATCCTGTTGTCCAGTGTGATTGTGGGTCCATCATAGACGGTACACAGAGTATCCCACATCTCCTTTGCAGTCTTCATCTTCTCAACCTGCTTGAACACATCATCAGGAAGAGAAATGACCAGGTTGTTTCTGGCCTTTGCATCCAGAGCTACCATTCTCTTGTCTTCATCAGACCATTGAGCTTTTGCTTTCTCAAAGGTCCTGATTTCAGGAGCAGCTCCTTCAACCGCTGGAGTTATTGTAGTAACAGAGGTTGGCACATAGGGACCCTCCATCACTATCTCTGGCAGTTGTACATCCAGATTCTCTAAATAGAGCATCATTCTGCACTTCCAACCAGAGAAGTTTTGATGATTAAATTTTGGAGGCTTGCCCATAGAGCCATTGTCATAGTAAGAAGAGTTTGCAGCACTGTTGTCCATGGAAACTTGGGATTATGAGAGATCTAGAATGACACACACTCTAAACTGCTCTGATACCAGTTGTAGGTCCCGAAAGGTTCCCAAAGTATATAGTAATAAACTGTAGAGGGGGGGTGAATACAGTATTTAAAAACTACACACTCTTTTTCTCAATGTTTGTATGTATTATCAACAAATGTTAATTACAAACAAGCTTGACTGCGGAATTGTTCAAGCTGAGATGACAGAATACAACAGTATGGTTTCTAGTCTAAGACACACTCAAACTAGATTACAATGAACACACTCACTAAGATGCACTCACTGTATTTTACAAGACTTTAAGGAACAGCTTTGGTAAACAGCTTAGACACACAGAAGCTTGTTTACAGAAGATTTGCATGCATGAATATCACACTTGCACGTTCACTCTTGGTTTAAGCACTTAGCTTTCTTCACATTCTTTCTGACCTTAGAAGCTTCCTTTTATACTCACTTAGAGGATCTAAGAGAAACATCTTCATTGGGCAGAATGAAAAAGGAGAAGTCTTGTTTGAAAAGACAATATAACTTTTCTGCACTTTTCTGAAAAGCAGACTTGCCTTCTCTTGTGCAGAACTTTTGTCTTTTTACTTTCTACTGTTGCATTGCCTTTAACCATTTTAGGAATGTCAACTTTGCGTCTTTCTTCCTTGTAAAGGCCTATTTTGATATAAGAAAAAGGTCTGTCACCCTTTTTCAAATATCCGTTTGTCTTCATGTAACAGAACAGCTTGGGCAGGCTGAGCGGTTCTGCTTTCCACTTTGTCTTCAACTGTGTAAACTGATCTGGTAGTTAAAAACAATACATGATGACTTGGAAACAAATTCCATAAAGTGTTTAGCCTGTTCACAAAGAACAGGTTCTGTTCACAAAGAACAGAACACTTTAAAAATGCCCAAGCTGCTCAACAGTGTAGAGCAGCGTAGACAGTTTATGTCCAGCCTGATCAGCAGACTGATCAGCTTGGACAAACTGTCTTGGTTGCAACACATGCAACGTATAGAACAGCTTTAGACTGATATTGCAAATCATTTTCAGGTTTCAATAAGGCATATAACAGGCCTTAAATTCAACCTTCAAATGTATCAACAGGTTTGATTATAAAATCTCCCCCTCAGATGTAGAGCAGGTTTGACTGAGGCCTTTTTGTGCCTAACACATAGCTATATCCAACAATCCAGTATTTCATTCAAGAACAAAGGATATTGAGGTCAGACATCATTTCATCAGGGATCACATTCAGAAAGGTAATGTGGAGGTGAGTTTTATTTCCACTAATGAACAGCTTGCAGACATTTTCACCAAACCTCTTGATGAAAACAGGTTTAATTACCTTGTCAGCAAGCTGTGCATGTTAAACAATAGTGACTAAGTGTCCTCAAAGGTCTAAAAACTTTGTATGTCTCACACTGCTCAAATTTCTCAGAATAGCTTAGGCAGAACAGGCTATGCATGTTCTGTACTTAGTCATTTTTCTGAAAAACATGAACAGCTTGAGCATACAGCAGGCTTAACATATAACAGTTTATACATCAAGCCTGCTCTGATGGTCCATTCTTCACCCTGCTCACTCCCTCACACTGCTTTACAAGACACTGTCTTGTAACCTGTTCAACTATTGAACACAACCTGTTCTTATATTAAGAGAGCAGGTTGAAGGCACAGTTTGAAGAGTGAACAGCTTGAAGAATGAATAGCTTGTGTTGACCCTGCTCATCACAGGTTTGACCAACAGCTTAAACCAACAGCTTTTAATTACCTTTCTTTAAAATTAAGTTACTTAATTTATGTTATTATTTAACTTAATTACTGCGGATAATGTGGGTTTCGTGTGTTAGTGACTAAAAAGGGATCAAGTGGTCTGATAAACGGTCTGACATGCATAACCATTCCGTTTTCCGTTAACGACTTTTTCAAATCCACCGCCCAAACATTTCTCTCTCATACACACTCACATTTTAATCCTATAAATACCTGCTACTGTTTCATCTTCGTCTTCCTCACTATTTCCAAAAATCCTCAAGGACCCTAAATCGACTAAGTGTCTTTTGCTTCTCTAAACCCCAAATCCTCACAAATGGCTCAAAGAAATAATCCCTTTCTTCCAGTGTTCGTTGGTGATGATGTTGTTAAACACTCATCAGTTACCACAATGCTGACCATCAAACCCACCAACTACATTGCTAACCTAACCATTCCCAAAAACTATGTGGGGAAGGGTTATGAACAGATGGTAGAGTTTCTTCAAGTTCATCCGTTGAACTATGCTATGACTGCCAATCCTGGTGTCCTGTACCAGGAGATGGTGTACGAGTTTTGGTACACTTGTGCCTACAACCCGGACACAAAAGTCATTAAGGGCACTATTCTCAATGGGACTCAGACCATTGGGATAACGATTGATCTTCTCAGGAGGGTTCTTCATCTGCCAACTGCTGCATCATATGACAAGCCTCAACCTGAAGATGATCAAATGGGCAACCTGCTACGCTTCTGTGGTGTGGCAGAACCCAAAATCGGAGCAACATTGTTTAGGAAGAATCTATCTCCGACCTACAGTTTTCTATTTGCCTCGATGGTAATGTGCTTCGGAAGTAAGGTTGGTTCCTTTGACCAACTGAGTCGTGATGAAGTTCCCATCGTTCTACAGTTGGTGGACGAGACAACAATCGACATGGCCAAATGGATTTTTCTGAATTTGAGGGGTCTGGTACAACAAGAAACCCGTCCAGCTGCTGTTCGGTATCACAGGTTTCTGAGCCTCATCTTCAAGCATCATTGTGGTGAGCATCTATATAACTCTCAGCCTTTACTTAAGACTGCTGCATTCCCTGTCATAGGGAATAGAGTTTTCTATACACCTGTTCTACCCAATGAGCCTCCTATATCTACTCCAATGAGGAGGTTACTGGGATTAGTGGAAGGACCTTCTGATGTGAGGGTTGCTCCCAAAGCTGCTCCCAAGGGAAAATTCAAAGCCAGGTCCAAGCTTGTTAAAAGGACCCTGGCAACCACTGAAGCTGGGCCTGTCCCCAAGAAGGCCAAAACAGCTCAGTCTGAGTCTGCACCTTCAGTCTCGGTGGCTGAGGAGGAGCAGGCTCCTCACCCTGGTTCATCTGTTGAACCTGAAGCCTTTGTGGCTGGTGCCTCTTTGGCACCTGAGACCATGGAACAGGCCAACCCAACTGTTCCTGACCCAGTCTCACACCCTGTCCAGCAGAACCCATCACCTCTCCACAATCACCCACTTCATCCATCCAATACCATCGCAAATCACTCGCCAAAAAGAAGACAGCCCAAACAACTAGCCCCTCTGTTCCCTCTCAACAGGGTTCAGTTGAAAAAGAAGCAACCCCTGCTGCCTAACCTATTTTGGGAGAAGGTTCAGCACAATCGGAGCCTGCTTCACTCCAACCTGAGTCTACCCAGAGTCAGCCTAGACCCCCTGGTTCCTCCCAACAGGTACCAGCTGTACAAATGGAGATAGCCACCTCAACTATTCCAGCCTCCCAGCAGGCTGATAATATTGAAAGACAGGAGACCTCTCCACTCCATACTGCGTCCACACTGTCCCCACCTCATACTTCTCTACACCCTGAGTCTGCACGAGGTGTCCACCCTGCTGGTTTAGACCAACCAACTGATCAGCCTCAAACTTCTGTTCCCTATGATACAGATGTTCAACACCAAACAGCTGCTGAGGGACCAACAACACAAGCTGATGAACCTCACGGAACATACCATCCCTTTGGTGAGGCTTCCCCTTCTATGCAAACTCCAATAGCAGGTTTCACCACTGCTGATGTTGAAATGCATATCCCATCTCCCCCATGATGAGGTGCTTTTACACCAAGGCACTGCAGAGGGAACAACCACTGGCCTTAATGAAGGTTTTGCAACACAAGCAGCCTCTGAAAGGCCCCCAACATCTACCCCTTAACCTGATGATGCAGCTACAGCCACTGCTGAGGGACCCTTTGACCCCTCCAAGCTGGGCCACATTACTTTTGCCTAGGCGATGGAGCTTCTCTCTAATGTTCCTCTTCCCTCTCCATCACATCCTCATACACCAGCCTAATCATCTTCATCTCCATCAACCCAATCTAAACAGTTTACCCATACACCTCCATCTCCTAAAGACCTGCCTTTGAAGGATCAGCTTTCCCTGCTGACCAACAAAGTTGGTTCTCTAGAAACCTCTATGTCCTCTTTACCCTCTCTTATTTAAGACTCTGTGTCTGAACAGCTTAAGGGATTCTTTGATCTGTTCAAGGATTCCTTCGCAGCCACTCCACAACCTGACAACTCTCCACAGCTGCTTGCACTCACTGCACAGCTGCAAAATGTCTCCACCTCCCTATCCTCAATTCTTTCACTACAACAGGACTCTGTGTCCTCAATGACAGCTATTTCTCAACAGCTGTCATCTCTCCTAACTTCTTGCAATTCTACTCTTCCTGCCACTCTGGCCAGCTTAAACACACTCATTGGCTCCTTATCCAATTCTGTGTCATCAAACCTTGCTGATATGCAGGATTCTCTTGAAATACATCTTGCACAACTTCAAAGTTTGCTGTTCACAGCTTCTAATAGGGAAAACATTGTCAAGCTGACCTCCCTTGCTGATACCCAATTCTCTTCTCTTCAAACCTGTCTTTCCCAGCTTGTAGAGGTGAAGGACAACCTGGCTTTCTTAGTGAATAGCATTGTTGGCCCCAAGCCTGCTGTCAAAACTGCTGGCAAGCCTGCTGACTTTGTGTCTTCAGGCAGACCAGGTGTTGAAGGTGCTGGTACATCTCCTTTAAAGGGGGAGAAGTCATCTGCCTCGAAGACTAAGTCTAAGGGGGAGAAAACTTCTTCTCCTAAGGAGAAATCAGTGCCTACAATACCCACTGGTCAACCAGCAGGAGCATCTGCAATAGGTGCAATGGAAGGTGCTTCCCAAGCTGCTCAGCCTACTCAGGCTGAATCTTCAAACCTTGATCAGTCTAACGGGGAGGAATTCATTCTTGAGGGCAGGCCAAGCGGCAGAAGGAGGCATATGATTCTAGAAGAAGAAGAGGAGGAGGAGGAGGAGGAAAGTCCTGAAGCTGCTGTCACTACAGCAGCTAAAGGAAAAGAAAAAGCAGCAGTTGATCATCATCAGCAGAAAGCAGCAGAGATTAAATTTCACAAAGCCAGGGCCAAAGAAATGGGTCTTCTTATGCACAAATACTTTGAGTTTAGAGAAGAACAGCTTCAAGCCCTGGAAGCTCTAAGGAAAGAAGAAGAATCTGCCAAAGCTGCTAAGTCTTTTGCACTTCAAGAGGCAAGGAAAGTTAAAATGTCCTCTCTGGATGTGCAAAAGAAATTAATGGAAGCTGCTAAGGGATGAGCGAGAGAGAAGGAAGCAGAAAAAGAAAAGGGTGCTCTGGTCTGAATAACCAAAACTCAAGTGCCTTCTGCAAGAGCTCAGTTCCACTTTGACAACCTGGCAAGAAGAAAATTTCAGGATGTTGCTGATAGAAGGAATGCCAAGGAAGCAATTTTCAAAGCTGTTCCCATATCAAGAAAAGGCAGTCACTGGAAGTTCAAAATAACCAGAATGGGTGAAACAGGCCCAGAACTAGAAACGTATGACTACACAGATGTTGCACAGATGGGGTACAGGGAATGGATTGAGCTGGCAGTTGCTCTGAGTGAGTCTAAGTCAGAAACGGCTAAGACGATCAGGGCATATGTTAAAAAGCTAATGGAGAGAGTGAAGAATCTTGGCCTGATCTCAAAAGAAGTCAGTGAGGGTGTGTATGTGACACATCCCAAAATAAAGGCCAGAAGGATTAGGAAGGACACTGAGATGGAGCAACTCCTCTTCTTGATAGAACAGGGTGACTACGCTATTGAGATGAAAGGAGTTGATCACAGCTTGCCTAGTGGAGTAGAGTTTGGAGAAGGCAAGATTATAGAAGAGCCAGAGCTTGGGGCATTTTTTGTAGATCCCCTAACTCAGAAGAGATGTTTTCAGAGAGCTTCAGATCTATACAAGGTGGATTTGAGACGGCTTGCAGCCTTCAGACTTGCAGCTTCATTCTAGAAATCAGGGAAGTGGAGAGCAGCCGTCTGGGATCAGCTCAGAGGCTTTTATGAGAGAGGAGAACTTGAAGATCCCAAGTTTATGATCATCAGAAGTGAAGTTCAAGAACTTGAGGAAACAAGGGAGGAACTTGAAAAGATGTTTGAAGGTCCTCTTCAACTGTAATAGAGTCCATCTACCATCTGGGTAGGTGAAGAATGGAAGCTGTCCATCAGTTGGACAGGCTTACCATTATCTGCTCCCAACACAAACAGTCCAAATCTGCTGTACATTAGTTGTACCTTAATTACATAAGTTGTAATTTTTCTTTTGCATTAGTTGTAATATACATCAGTACATCAGTTGTACTTTTGTAAAAACATGTGTTGTTTTATGTAATCAAGAATCAGTGTATATATAAACTGATCTTTTACTTTACTTTGATGTTGTAACATTATTTCAGCAAATGTACTGTAAAAATATATAGTGACTTTTGATAAGGCCAGCTTAGACTGGTTATTGCAAATAGGGGGAGATTGTTAGGCAGAAAAAGGCCTCAGTCAAACCAGTTCTGCATCTGAGGGGGAGATTCTTAATCAAACCTGTTGATGCACTTGAAAGGTATAATTTAAGGCCTGTTTATGCCTTATTGAAACCTATTTAAGTGATTTGCAATATCAGCCAAAGCTGTTCTATGTGTTGCATTCGTTGCAACAAACACAGTTTTGTCCAAGCTGTTCATTCTGCTGAACACGCTGGACATAAACTATCTACGCTGCTCTACACTGGTGAGCAGCTTGGGTACTTACAAGTGTTCTGTTCTTTGTGAACAGAACCTGTTCTTTGTGAAAAGGCTAAACACTCTTTGGAATATGTTTCCAAGTCCTCATGTATTGTTTTTGGCTAAAAGATCAGTTTACAAAGTCGAAGACAAAGTGGAAATCAGAACTGCACAGGCTGCCCACGCTGTTCTGTTACATGAAGACAAAAGGATATTTGAAAAAGGTTGTCACACCCCGTTACCCCGATTGGCAAAGAAGCGCGACGTCGCGGAAGCATAACCATAATAATAACGAACGACCACTATATGGTCGTTTTTAAATACATCGTTAAAACTTTAAAATATAGCCATGTTTTACATAGTCTGATATGAAGAAAAGAAGTTCGCACAATACAGAGACTTAATTTCATAATTAAAGTATCCAAAATAATGGAACTAAATATCCGTTAGTTTTGAATATGCATGCGACTCCATGGATGCGAAAGCTTGAAAGTAAATACGTCCGAAGGCACACTTGCCTTAATTGCCTGAAAATACACGCTAAAATACGTCAACAAAATTGTTGGTGAGCTCATAGGTTTACACGTAAATCTGACTGGTATGGACAACAACAGTAGAGTTTGAATTTATAAAATCATAAATTCCATGTTATGTATTACATATAAACAATCATGCAACCGAAGCTTAATTAAAATGAGTTTGCCCTGTGCAGTATTCCCATACGTAATACCGTGTGTTAAATATATATGCACTCGCTGTTAGCCGACCCGAACTAACCCGAATGGGGAACATGACTCCCGATAGATCTATCCACAATATATTCAGGCTTACAAATAAATGCAATTAACGGTTCATGATATGAGGGCGGATGGAACCACATGTGTAATTCATAATAGAAATGAAGTTGTTTTCATGTCCATATAAAAACGAAGCATGTATTTCATCCCCAAAACATAACATTGTAAAAATAGGGTCTATGAGGACTCACCGAGAGAGCGATGACAAAAACGAGCGAAAAATGTTTTTTTAGCGTAAGTTGATGGATGATGCACCGGTTGAGTTAAATCGAGCCCTAAATGATAATAGACTTAATATCTCTAATATATGATAATATATATATATATATTTATAGATTTTATGTCTTAAATCACCCAACATTACAAGTTTATAAATAAAACCTGCTTAAAACGTCAAGTTTATATATATAATTTTCCAGCTTTTTCGGAGGTTTTTCGGCCTACTTTGAGGCTGTTTTTGACAAAGCTCCAATACGTTTTAGGCTTATGTTTTATAGGATATTAAACTACTATATACAAAGGATTTTTAGAATCAAGAACGGCCATTTTTCGAGATGTTTATGTTAGGGAAAAACTTTGTTGAAAACCCTATGTTGGCCATTTTTGAGCTGTCAACCTTTCGGTTTCCCAAATAATTTCTGGAGGTCTTAAACTTCAAAATAAATTATGAAAACTTCCAGATCTATAGTTAAGACATAGATCTAACTTTTGAGACAAGAATCAACTCATTTCGTTAAGTTATGAATTAGTTATGATTTTTCAAAGTCGATATAAATTTTCTGCCGAAAATCCGCAGTTTATAAACTTGAAATAACGTATGATTCTTGTTGTTTATTCAAGGACTACTTGTATACAAGTTATAAAACACATATATATTACTTGTTTTCATAATATTAACACTTTTATGATGTGTTTATATATTCATAAACACATTTAAAGAAACAACTTAAAAACAAAAACTAGAAACTTATAAACTTGAGTTTTTATGAAACTTGTTGTTGTTGGTGATTATATATGTTATGCAAGACTTATATAAACATAAATATATATGATAAAATAAGTTAGTATTTACTTACTTTGATGTATTTGGAGTATGAAATTGAGAAGAAGTTGGAACTCTTGCAAAATTTGAACCAAGAACACTTGAATTTCACCAAGAACACTTGAATGAAAATGTTTGTGGTGTGTGTGTGTGTGTGGGATCCGGTTTTGAGAGGAGAGAAAGAGATATTTTGGTGTGAAAATAATGAAAAGAAGCCCTCTATTTATAGGCAAAGTCTTGGTCTTTCAAATGGAGGTGGAGTGTAAGATCATGTTGAAATGAAAGGAGAATGGGGTGTGAAAGATTTTATTATGAAAGGTTATGGAGTTGGGAAATAAAAAAATTGAAATCAAAACTTGGGTAGTACTACCCTATGGCCAGATTTTATAGATTATTTTCATGTATTTATATATTTTTTTTTGTATAAAAGTATTTAGAAATGTATTCTTGTATTTCTCTTTTTTTGTAATTTCATAAATACTTTTGGATGCATTGTTTTAATGAATTGTTTACTCTTGCATAATTAATGTTAAGTAAGTGTATTAGTGTATGATTAGTGTTACTAATCATAGTTTAATTATGTACTTTGTTGAATTAATCCTTCGTATCGTAAATTGATCAGATTAAATGATTTTCCGATTCATCGCACCGATGAATTTGATTCTAATTGAGTTGAATTTCCTTATGAACATTGTTAATCACTATGATAAATTGCTAATGACCATTGATTAGGTTATCATTGGCTATTAAATATTGATTAGGTCATAGTTTGTTAACCTGGATTTGTTCCGGATGTTACAGTCTCCCCCTGTTAAGGGAATTTCGTCCGTAAATTTTATCTTGTTTCCTTAGGGGTCTTGTTACTTAAGATTAGGTGAGGTTATCTTTAGTTAAAAATGACCTTTGCATACTGATGTGAATTCTAGTCCATGTCTATAATTCCATCTGACCTTAAGGATGTGTATACGACTGTGCTTCAATCCTTTGACCTCACGGTCCATGATTTCTACCGGCTTTCTGATGAAGCGAAGCTTATCAGTTAGCTGTATTTCTTCCAAGGGGTAACAGGTGTTTCCTCTCACAAACGCTTCTTCAGATTCGATACGTGGAAGGTATTGTGTATGCTGCTAAGCTCTGGTGGTAGCTCTAAACAATAAGCTACTAGTCCAATTCTTTTTAAGACCTTGAATTGTCCAATGTAATGAGGATTCAGTTATCCTTGATTTCCTAATCATATGACGCCCTTCCATGGCGAGACTTTCATCGGTACTCGTTCCCCCAATTAGAAGTCAAGGGATTTTCTCCCTACATCTGCATAACTTTCTGACAATCGCGGCCAACTTTTAGTCAATTCCGCATCTGTACTATCTTTTCGTAGTTTCGTGATGATCTTAGCGCCAGTGATTTGGCTATCTCCTACTTCTTCCAAATAATTCGGTGATCGACACTTTCGCCCGTAGAGGGCCTCAAACGGAGCAGCTTTAATACTCGAGCGATAGCTATTGTAGTACAATAATTCCACTAAGGCAATTGAGTATCCATTACATAGGCTCTTAATGTATGTTCTAGGGTTTGGATCATTCTATTATTCTGACTATCGGTCTGAGGGTGATATGTGGTACTCATGTCCAAGTTTGTATCTAAAGCTTACTGTAATAATTGCCAAAAGCCTACATGTAGATCTGCTATCCGTATCCGAAATGATTATAATAGGCACTCCATGTCCAGATTCCTTGAGGTACGTTTGGACTAGCTTATTCAGCCTGTTGTTCTCCTTGATTGGTAGGAATGCGCGGATTTTGTTAGGTGGTCGACTATGTTGGGAAATATTCTAAGTAAGTTCAAACTGTTAGTTAGACTTCTCAGACTGTTAGTAGTTTTTCTTTGTAAGTACAAAGTTCATGCTGTTAGTTGAAGAATCTCAAGCTGCTAGTGTAAAAGTTCATGCTGCCAGAGTAATTTCACTCAAGCTGCCCTGCTCAAACTGCTAAGAGATTCAAGCTGCTCAACGGTTTCATAAACAGAAAGTGCTGATATTCAGGAAAAGATATCTACATGAAGATTCCAGCATATCTACTATCAGGGAAGTCAGAGTCCTTCAAGGAAACAAATCATAAAGCAGTATAAATACATAGAATAGGTTTTTCTATTGTATAAGAAGTATTCTGCATATTCAAGTCTGTAATTGCTTTTTGTTTAAGTTTTCATAAGCCTCTAAGGTTGTAAAACCCTAAGAACAATTTGTGTTCTTCGTCTAATCAAACAGATTAGAGGTGATTGTAATCATTCTGATTCAGCAATACAAGCAGTTTTGATTATTACTTGTGTTTATTTGTTATTGATTCTGAAAGCTTTTATCAAAATAATTAAGTGTTATTCCGCAAACTTCTTAATTAGACTTTGATTTAATACAAGATTATTGGTTTACACTCTGATCAATTCAAATCAGTTAATCTTAGGTAGTTAAGTTTAGATCCTGACAGACTATTACTCAAATGGTTTCTAATGTTTGTCTTAACTTTGGAGCATGTTAAGAATTTGTTGACATATGTGGCAATGTCAACCTTCATGATAGGCCACCCGTATAGCTCCTTAAGATCATGATACATTTTATCGGATCCGGGGTGAACGACATATCTTGATTTGTGTCCGTCATCCGTAACCAGTTTTCTTACTCTATCAAAAACAGGGTAACCACACCTTATTCATGAAGTATCGATTTCCATTAACTCTTATCCCAAACTATTTATCCATTCCGTGCAGGGCTTCATTTTTCATATTTGCCTCTTTAACAGCTTCTACTTGTGCACCATGAACTAAGGAAGGAAGGTTTGGTTGAATGCTAATAATTAGGGCTTGTACCCTTAACGGCTTAGTTCGTTCCTTTCGGCTCTGAGCGTCTGCAACCACATTAGTTTTCCTTAGGTGATAACGAATTTCACAGTTGCAATTACTTATTAGCTCCATCCAATGGCACTACTTCATATCCGACTCTTTTTGGTTCAAGATGTGTTGGAGGCTCTTATGGTCTGTGAATACGTACAGTACACTTTGTACCGTACAACTATGTCTCCAAGTCTTAAAGATAAAGACTACTGCTCCAATATCTAGATCATGCGTTATGTAATTCACCTAGTGAACCCTAAGTTTTCATAAAGTATACGCTATGACCCTATCTTTCTATATCAACCCATTGGGTGAAGCATCACAGTAATCTACAAATTTCTTTCTTCTCATGGATAAAATAAGCGCGCTGCACAGATTGTGCTTTAATAACTGATATGATGTCTCCCGATCCTCGCCCCAATCATACTTAATGTCTTTTCGGGTCAGTTTTGTTAGAGCTTCGGTGATCTTTGAGAAATTTTTGATAATTGCCTATAATAAGTGGCAAGTCTTAAGGACTGTCGTATCTCTATTGGGGTTCTAAGAGTTGACCAATTCCTGATAACCTCGATCTTTGAGGGGTCGACTTGGATCCCTTTACTATTGATCACGTGACCGATAAATCTTACCTATCTTAGCCAAAAGTCAAACTTAGAAAGCTTGCCATATAATTGTTCTTTCTTCAACAACTCTAGAATTAGCCATAAATGTTTGCTCGTGCTCCTCCTTGTTTCGTGTGTAGATTAAAAATTCATTCATGAATACAATCACGAATTTGTCTAGATAATGTTTGCACACCCAATGAGGTCCATGAGTACCGTTGGGGCACTGGTTAATCCAAACGGCATTAATAGGAATTTATGATGACCGAAACGAAATCTAAAGGCTATCTTTGGAATATCTTTCTTGCGAACTCTAACCTGATGATAACCAGACCTTAGGTCGATCTTTGAATAGAAGCTTAATTCTTGGATTTTGGTCAAATAAGTCATTGATCCTTGTGAGCGGGTATCAGTTCCTTTAGTTTATTTAGCTCTTGGTAATTGATGCACATTCTGATGGTTCTATCCTTATTCTTTATGAACAAAACTGGAGCTCCCCAAAGTGAGGAACTTGGTTTGCTAAACCCTTTATCTAAGAGCTCCTGTAGCTGGTTTGGACAACTTCTACATAACTTATGGGCTAATCGGTATGGTGCTCGAGCCACTGGTGCAGCACCTAACACTAGGCCGATTTTGAATTCGACTTGCCCCGATGGTGGGAGCTCAGGGATGTGTTCTGGAAAAACTTTGGGGTAACCATAAATAAAAAGAATATTTTCAAGCCGCTTTTCCTTTGGCTCCCTCTCTGTCAACACTTCAGGGTCCTAATGCTAGGGATGATGCTTACTTTGGTATTTCTTGTTTTGCCTTGAGCAGTAAGGACATTCTTATTGGCTAACGGTATGTGAACCGTCTTCTTGTTGCACACGATTTCCGCATGGTTTTTCAATAACCAATCCATGCCTATAACCACGTCAAAACTCCCCAGTTTGACGGGCACCACGTCTATTTCAAAGAGTCAACCTACTACTTCTAAGGAGCATCCTCATATTATATTATTTGTTTTTATGCGTCTTACTGTCATCAATCTCGATAGCATAAGTGGCACTTAATGGTGTGAGAATGAAATTTATCTGCTTACTGAACTTAGTTGATATAAAGCTCCTACCAGCACCGATATCAAATAGTATAAAAGCATAAGTGGTATATAATGGGGTAAGAGGATAAGTCTATGGGTTTGAAATTTCTTAGGCAGATAGTCATAGCTTTATCTCCTCATACACAGAGTTGTAGTTTAAAACTTAGTTTTTCATTAAAGTTCTTGATACCTAATCTTTGTACATGAGATGGTCGGGATTTTTCCGATAAATTTTCAAGCCTAAACATATATCCGATAGTAAAACAAAGAGAAATACTATAAAATGGTAGACGGGTACTAAGTATGAGATGCCTTCGGGATTTACTCGTACTCCAGAGCGTTAAGTCGTTGGGTTAGTTCTGCAATGCGAGCTTTGCGCTCTGCTAGGCGCTGTCACAATTCGTCGATTCCGTCTTTTTGAATTGTCTGGGTATTCTGGTTGGCCCAAGGTATATTGGTGGTTTGTATTGTCTCCTGCTTAATCCTTGCAGAGATCTCACCGACCTCCTGGTGGATTTGTCGAAATTCAAGGTCATGTCTAGCGACCCTTGCCACCAATAGAGGCACCGTTCTTTGCGAAGGTTCCTCTATAAGTTTCGGTACTAGAAAAGAATATGGTGTTCCTAAATGGCTTGGGATACCTTCCTTGTTTCTCCATTCTTGGAGAATGTGAGGCATCCATCCCCACTGTCTTATGTTTGCCCGTCGTTACTGTGGCGGGCTTTGCTGATGGGCAGGTACCGGGATAGACTCCCGTTGTGCTAGTCGCACCCTTTTCCTAGGGGTGAACTTCCTCAATGGTCCATTGGGATGGCTTCTGAATACGGTGTAGGATGGAATACGTGGTGGTGATGGTGGAGCAATTTGTGTTGCAGGGCCACAATTGCCCTCCTCTTGTTCTGACGGGTCCTCTACCTTGTCATTAGTTTGGTCTGGGTGGGTCTCCGATCCAAGGTACATCTCAGTGTCACCTTATTGTCCCATGGGTGAGTATTCATCCTCGGAGTCAAAGAGGATAACGACCGTATGGTTTGACATGATTCTGTCATTAGGGTACATATGTTCACAGTTATTGAAATAAGAAACTTTAGTGTTTGTAAAAGTTATAGTCTAGGGTACTAATGCAACCTAGTTGACTATAACTATGGCTTTGATACCAATCTGTCACACCCCGTTACCCCGATTGGCAACGAAGCGCGACGTCGCGGAAGCATAACCATAATCATAACGAACGACCACTATATGGACGTTTTTAAATACATCGTTAAAACTTTAAAATATAGCCATGTTTTACATAGTCTGATATGAAGAAAAGAAGTTCGCACAATACAGAGATTTAATTTAATAATTAAAATATCCAAAATAATGCAACTAAATATCCATTAGTTTTGAATATGCATGCGACTCCATGGATGCGGAAGCTTGAAAGTAAATACGTCCGAAGGCACACTTGCCTTAATTGCCTGAAAATACGCGCTAAAATACGTCAACAAAAATTGTTGGTGAGCTCAGGTTTACATGTAAATCTGACTGGTATGGACAACAACAATAGAGTTTGAATTTATAAAATCATAAATTTCATGTTATGTATTACATATAAACAATCATGCAACCGAAGCTTAATTAAAATGAGTTTGCCATGTGCAGTATTCCCATACGTAAAAGCGTGTGTTAAATATATATGCACTCGCAGTTAGCCGACCCGAAGTAACCCGAATGGGGGACATGACTCCCGATAGATCTATCCACAATATATTCACGCTTACAAATAAATGCAATTAACGGTTCATGATATAAGGGCGGATGGATCCACATGTGTAATACATAATAGAAATAAAGTTGTTTTCGTGTCGATATACAAACGAAGCATGTATTTCATCCCCAAAACATAACATTGTGAAATTAGGGGCTATGAGGACTCACCGAGAGAGCGATGGCAAAAACGAGCGAAAAATGCTTTTTTAGCGTAAGTTGATGGATGATGCACTGGTTGAGTTATATCGAGCCCTAAATGATAATAGAGATTTAATATCTCTAATATATGATAATATATATATTTATAGATTTTATGTCTTAAATCACCCAACATTACAAGTTTATAAATAAAACCCGCTTAAAACGTCAAGTTTATATATATAATTTTCAAGATTTTTCGGAGGTTTTTCGGCCTACTTTGAGGCTGCTTTTGACCAAGCTCCAAAACGTTTTAGGCTTTGGTTTTATAGGACATTAAACTACTATATACAATGGATTTTTAGAATCAAGAACGGCCATTTTTCGAGATGTTTAGGTTAGGGAAAAAGTTTGTTGAAACCCCTATGTTGGCCATTTTTGAGCTGTCAAACTTTCGGTTTCCCAAATAATTTCTGGAGGTCTTAAACTCCAAAATAAATTATGAAAACTTCCAGATCTATAGTTAAGACATAGATCTAACTATTGAGACAAGAATCAACTCATTTCGTTAAGTTATGAATTAGTTATGTTTTTTCAAAGTCGATATAAATTTTCTGCCGAAAATCCGCAGTTTATGAACTTGAAATAACGTATGATTCTTGTTGTTTATTCAAAGACTACTTGTATACAAGTTATAAAACACATACATATTACTTGTTTTCATAATATTAACACTTTTATGATGTGTTTATATATTCATAAACACATTTAAAGAAACAACTTAAAAACAAAAACTAGAAACTTATAAACTTGAGTTTTTATGAAACTTGTTGTTGTTGGTGATTATATATGTTATGCAAGACTTATACAAACATAAATATATAATGAAATAAGTTAGTATTTACTTACTTTGATGTATTTGGAGTATGCAATTGAGAAGAAGTTGGAACTCTTGCAAAATTTGAACAAGAACACTTGAATTTCACCAAGAACACTTGAATGATAATGTTTGTAGTGTGTGTGTGTGTGGGATCCGGTTTTGAGAGGAGAGAAAGAGATATTTTGGTGTGAAAATAATGAAAAGAAGCCCTCTATTTATTGGCAAAGTCTTGGTCTTTCAAATGGAGGTGGAGTGTAAGATCATGTTGAAATGAAAGGAGAATGGGGTGTGAAAGATTTGATTATGAAAGGTTATGGAGTTGGGAAATAAAAAATTGAAATCAAATCTTGGGTAGACTACCCTATGGCCAGATTTTATAGATTATTTTCATGTATTTATATATTTTTTTTGTATAAAAGTATTTAGACATGTATTCTTGTATTTCTCTTTTTTTTTTGTAATTTCATAAATACTTTTGGATGCATTGTTTTAATGAATTGTTTAGTCTTGCATAATTAATGTTAAGTAAGTGTATTAGTGTATGATTAGTGTTACTAATCATAGTTTGATTATGTACTTAGTTGAATTAATCCTTCGTAGCGTAAATTGATCAGATTAAATGATTTTCCGATTCATCGCACCGATGAATTTGATTCTAATTGAGTTGAATTTCCTTGTGAACATTGTTAATCACTTTGATTAATTGCTAATGACCATTGATTAGGTTATAATTGGTTATTAAATACTTATTAGGTCATAGTTTGTTAACCTGGATTTGTTCCGGATGTTACAAAGGGTGACAGACCTTTTCTTATATCAAAATAGGCCTTAACAAAGGAAGAAAGACGCAAAGTTGACATTCCTTATTTAGTTAAAGCTAATGCAACAGTAGACAAAGTGAAAAGACAAAAGTTCTGCCCACATGAAGACAAGTCTGCTTTTCAGAATGTGCAGAAAAGTTTATGTTGTCTTTTCAACAAGACTTTCCCTTTTTCCTTTCGTCCAATGAAGAAGCTTCACTTAGATCCTCTGAGTGAGTATAAAAAGAAACTTCCAAGGATTGAAAGATTTAGCCAAAAAGCTAAGTGTTGAACCCAAGAGTGAACGTGCATTCAAGTGTGTCTTTCATGCATGCAAGTTTTCTTGGATAAAACAGTGCTTTGTGTCTAAGCTGTTCTTAGCCAAGCTGTTCCTCTGAGTCTTGTAAACACAGTGAGTGATTCTTAGTGAGTGTATTCATTGTAACTATTTTGAGTCTGTCTTAGACTAGTTAAACATACTGTTGTATCTGTCATCTCAGCTTGAACCTTTCCGCATTCAACCTCGTTTGTAATTAACATTTGTTCATAATACTTACAAACATTGAGAAAACTGTGTGTAGTTTTTAAATTGCTGTATTCACCCCCCCCCCCTCTACAGCTTAAGGCTATATACTTGGGATATCCTTCACCAAGAGATCTGACGAATTTTCTATTCACTTCATCTTGATCCAGGCTGACCTTAGCACTCTCCAATTCACCTATCAGCTTATTGAAGCTATCAAAAATTTGAGTAAGGTTTTCATTCTTGCCACCAGAAAAGTTTTCATACTGTTGTTTTAAGAGATCCTTTTGGTTTCTTTTAGTGCTAGCATTGCCAGCAAATCTTTTCTCTAAAGCAATCCAAAGAGAACGAGCAGTATAAAACTTTTTAAATTGATGTTGATAAGCATTAGGATTGACTATTTGTAAAAGAGTAAGAGCTTTCACTTCATTCATTCTAGCCTTTCTTTCAATCTCAGTTTTTGGAGGTGTTCTTTTGGGTTTGCCCTCAGCATCTAGTTCAGGATCAACTGCAGGAGGGTTTTCAACAGCTTCCCACAGGGCATAGTCAATAAATTGAATGTGCTGTTGAATCCTGAGTTTCCACATCTCGAACTCAATGGGTTTGAGAATAGGCACTTTGAGTCCTTGCCCAGATCCACTGCTGCTATTTTCAAACTCCATTGCTATTGGAAAAAAATTTAAAACAAAGAAAGTTTCTGACTTTGAAAACAAATAATAACAAATAAAAGCTGTGGCTCTGATACCACTTGTCAAGATCAACAATTACCTAAGGTTAACTGGTTTTTATAAATCAGAGTGTAAACCAATAACCTTGTTTTGAATCAAAGTCCAATTAAGAAGTTTGCGGAATAACACTTAACTGTTTTAAGAAAAACTTTCAAAATAAATAACAGATAAATATAATCAAAATTAAATCCTTTATATTGCGAAAATCACTGATTACAATCACCACTAATCTGTTTGATTAGACGAAGAACACTAATTGTTCTTAGGGTTTTACAACCTTAGAGGCTTGAGAACCTTTATCAGAAAGCAGTTTCAATGAAGCAAACGATTACAGAACTTTCACGTACAGATTTACAATAGAAAGACCTAGTCTATCTATATATATAGCCTTCTGATTTGTTTCCTTGACAAACTCTGATTTCTCTGGTAGTAGATATGCTTGGAAGATCTTCAAATCTTGAAATATATATCACTTCCTAAATTTCAGCACTTTCTGTTATTAATCTGTTGGTTGTTTGAACAATTTAACTGGCAGCTTGAACTTGTTGAACTAGCAGCTTGAACTTTGTAATTACACAGAAATACTACTAACAGCTTGAGAAATCTAACTACATACTTAGATTATTTCCTAACACAACTAACCAAATATGTGATTTTCCTGTCCAAAAACGCCAAGAAACCAAGAATGTTGATTATGAACAAGAAGAACACTAAGAACACCCTTATGGCTCTGATACCACTTGTAAGGTCACCTCCCTATGGATCCTATCTTGACGCGACGCCGTCCAACGAGTGTGGAATCCTCGTTAGTGGTTTGACGGATAGATCACATACACGGAACACGGAGACACACACGATGATAGACGCAAACTAGAACGCCCCAACACGTGATTCTCTCCAAGAACACACACAAAAACCTCTACAAGTTCATAATCGCCCATAACCTTAATTCTTTGCAACATTTCTTAATTAAAACGGATTAACCCTCAATTATAACGTTCAGATTCGAACTTGCTCTGGACAAGTTCGAGAAGGCCCAAGCCCACGAACTTGTCCACCATAAGTTCGAACCATGGCCTTTGAACTTATTCTAAAACTTGTCTTTGAACTTATGTTTGAACTTACCTTTGAACTTATGTTTGAATTTATTGTAAAACATCATTTACAACCAAGTTCAAACATATATACAATTAATATCAAACATATAACAAGCATGTAATAATATGCAATTACGAACATATTGACTATTACAAAATGTCATCTATACTTAGACTGCTATCGTCACACAGGATGAACTAACACTTTTTGGTGTACGCGGCACACAAAGACTTCAAAGTGTACCAGATGGACGTCAAGACAGCCTTTCTTAACGGTGAACTTAACGAAGAGGTGTACGTTGAACAACCACAAGGATTTTTTGATGCACATAAACCTGACCATGTTTATGTGCTAGACAAATCCCTCTATGGTTTAAAACAAGCACCTCGCGCATGGTATGATAGTCTCTCTAATTTTCTTATCTCTGCTGGTTTCAGCAAAGGTGTGGTGGACACAACTCTGTTCACGAAAAGGAAAGGCCCTCACATAATGCTAGTGCAAATATATGTCGACGACATTATATTTGGATCTACTGACAGTAATTTCTGTAAGGACATTTCAGCCCTAATGGAGTCCAGGTTCGAGATGAGTATGATGGGGGAAATGAACTTTTTCCTTAGATTACAAGTCAAACAACTTGTAAATGGGATTTTTGTGAACTAGTCAAAAGATACTCTTGAGATTCTCAAGAAGTATAAGTTAGACTCTTGCACGAGTATCGCAACTCCCATGGCTTCCAACTGTAAGTTAGACACCGATCCTTCTGGGAAAAGTGTCGATAATACAACTTACAGAGGGATGATAGGATCGTTACTATATCTGACTGCTAGTAGACCTGATATAATGTTTTCAACATGTCTTTGTGCTCGTTTTCAGGCCTACCCGAAAGAATCACACCTAACTGTGGTAAAACGCATTTTTCGTTATCTTAAGGGTACACCTGATCTTGGTCTCTGGTATCCAAAGGAAACCGATTTTGTCTTACTGCCTTTTCAGATGCTGATTTGCAGGTTGTAGGGTTGACAGGAAAAGCACATCAGGTGGAATACAGTTCTTGGAAGACAGACCGGTGAGTTGGTCCACCAAAAAGCAGAATTGTGTTTCAACATCCACAGCTGAAGCTGAGTATGTAGCAGTTGCAAGCTGTTGCTCTCAAGTGCTATGGATGAGAACACAATTACGCGATTATGGATTCTCACTCACCAATATCCCAATTTATTCCGATTCTCGAAGTGCAATTTCCATCTCTTGCAATCCCGTGCAGCACTCTCGAACAAAACATATAGATATCAGGTATCATTTTATTAAAGATCATGTAGGAAAGGGTACAATTGAGTTGTATTTTGTTGGCACGGAATATCAACTTGCGGATATCTTTACTAAAGCTTTAGACGAACCTCGTTTTCAGTTTTTAGTATCCCATATCGGCATGTTGAATCCACCTTCTAGTTAAATGTGAGACATTGTCTAAAATAATTCTATTTTAAACTATCACGTTTGAAATTCCTTTATTTTAGAAAATATCTATTATTTAAATTTAAGGGTTGTGTCACAAAATTAAAATTCAATATTTCCTTATCTTTGTACATCTTTAATAATTAATGATCCTCACAAATTGCTGTGTGAATTGTTCATCACTGAGTGGGAAGCAAATTTAATCTAGGTTTGTCTGTATCTTTAAGGCTAAATAGGTTCAAGAAATTCATCTGAAAAAGAAAAAGAGGCGAATAGGTGTTTATTTGAGAGGGAGTATAGTTAGGATGTTAGTTTTTATAATTTTTGTTCTTTTTATATTTTTTTTCTCTCTTCGTTAAAATTTTTAAATTTTAGGTTGGTTAATTTTTAGATTTTAAAGTTTAATTTAATCGGTCAGAAAATCACAAAAAGATTTTATTTTATTTGTCTAAATTTGTCAAAAAGCCAAAAACATTTCATTTTTACTTTATTTCATTTTATTTTGTCTTAACTTTATTGCTAAAAGAAAATCTCAAAACTATTTTATTTTCCATTTGCTTATTTTTTGTCTCAAAGAAAAATAAAAAGATAGTTTGTTTTTGGGCCAAATATTTGTGAAAAATGTTTGATTTTTATTTTTTAGTTTAAGGCCCAACTTTTATTTGTTTTGAGAAACAATCCAGCGGCCCAAAAGGACGCGGATCATGTGGTACCCGACTCGACCCGCTCCCTTTAAATAGGGCGGGTCAACGGTCAATATTCTCCATCAAGATATTTCCAATTTCTTCTTCTCCTTCTCTCCTTACGGTCGACGAACTCCACCGCCCAACCTCCATTTTCGAATTCAAAGCTTTGTGGATCATCTTCTTCTTTCGTTTTTCTTGCATATTTTGAGTTCGGCACTATAAGGTAACACTTTTCTAACTTTACTTCTGCTTTTACCTTCCTAAATTTGCTGTTTGATTTTCAATATTTTCATAGTTTTTATTTTCGGTTTTTGATATTTTTAGGACATTAAATCTGTTTATTTTAGTTAGTTGTAGTTAAATAAAATGTTCCTTACTTGTTTTTAGTCTAGGATCTTCATTTTCATGCATTTTATCAACTTTAGAACTGTTCACGTTGCATGTTGCATGAACATTTAATGAACACTGCTGCACTTCGGACCGTCCGAATTCGGACCAAGCCCCGAATTCGGATGTGTCACTTAGAAGAATTTCAAAATTTTTCCATCAGCCTTGACCGAATTCGGACACTGTGCATTCGAACTCGGTCCACTGTGCATCCGAATTCGACCCTTCAAGTCTGCTTGAATAAAACAGTAACGTGTGTCCAAGCTGTCCATCTATGTCTTGTAAACAGTGAGCTCATATTTGTGAGTGTTTTGATTGTATGTAGTGTGAGTGTGTCCTCGACTAGTTAAACATATGTTCTATCTGTCATCTCAACTTGAACCTTTCCGCAGTCAAGCTTGTTTGTAATTAAAACTTGTTAATTATATAAACAAACATTGAGAAAAGAGTGTTGAGTTTTAAATTTGCTATATTCACCACCCCCCCCCTCTACAGCTTAGAACAATACTCTAGGGAAACCTTTTGGGACCTACAACTGGTATCAGAGCAGATAGAGTGTGTGTTAACTCTAGATCTCTCTATCTCCCTACTTTCCCATGGACAACAGTGCTGCCACCTCTTCTTCTTACTATGACAATAGTTCTATGGCCAAACCCCCCAAATTCAATCATCAAATCTTCTCTGGTTGGAAGTGCAAAATGATGCTCTATTTAGAGAATCTGGATGTACAACTGCCAGAGATAGTAATGGAAGGTCCCTATGTGCCAACATCTGTTACCACTATCACTCCTACTGTTGAAGGAGCTGCCCTGAGATCAGAACCTTTGAGAAGGCCAAAGCTCAATGGTCTAATGAAGACAAAAGGCTGGTTTCTCTTGATGCAAAACCAGTAATAACCTTGTCATTTCTCTTCCTGATAATGTGTTCAAACAGGTTGAGAAAATGAAGACTGCAAAGGAGATGTGGGATACTTTGTGTACCGTCTATGATGGTCCCACTAACACACTGGACAACAGGATTAACAACCTTGTTACACATTATGAACTCTTCTTTGCAAAGCCAAAGGAGTCTCTCACAGAAACCTATACCAGGTTCACTGCCCTAATCAATGATCTCAAAGCTGTTGGGATCACTAAGGACAGCTTGACTCTAGTGAACAAGTTCTTGGACATCCTGCCTGAAGAATGGAACTATTTTTCTACTATCTTAAGAAATTCAGGCACCATCAAAGGTATGGATCTTGTAAATCTTTATGGATCCTTACTAAATGATGAGCAGTCAAGGAAACAGCAAAAAAATGCCTTGGAAATGTCTAAGAGAGGTGCTGCGTTAGTGGCCAGCGTGAGACAACCTGTTGGTCAGGTATGTGATGTGTTCACACAACCTGATCAACAGGCTGATGATGAAAGGGAAGAAATGTCTGAAGAGGAAGACTGTGAAGATCTTGCATAACTAGATGATGAGCAAACGATTGCAATGCTTGTCAAGAAATTAAAGAAGAAGAGGTTTGTGGAAGAAGGCTGCAGAAGAAGTCAGGTGCCATAAAAAAGAAGGCATTTGATAAAACTAAAACTGAGTGCTTTAAATGTGGCAAAACTGGCCATATAGCTTCTGACTGTGTGTCTAAAGCTGTTGGTCAATCTTCCAAACCATTCAAGACAAACATGGATGATGGCTACAGGGTTAAGTAGCTTATGGCCATGGCTAAGCTAAAGAAGTTGGAAGACTCAGTGGCTTCCAACAAACAAAAGGGACTTATGGCTGAGACATGTGATTGGGAGGAATCTGACTCATCTTCAGATGAAGAAGATAACAATTGTCTGATGGCCAACACTGATGTCCCATCAACAAGCAACTTCAAACAAGACCCGTCTGAAGCTGAAGCCGTCAGCAGCTTAGAGAACTGGAATCCAACAATGATGAACAATGTACAAAATATGGCCTACAGTTCTGATGAAAAAGTAAAAATGTTTGAATATCTTCTTGTTGACTTAAAAGCTGCTATTGAGAAGCACAATGTTTTGTTGTCTGAAATCTCCAAGCTAAAAACAGATCTTGAAATAAAAACTAGTAAACTGGACAGCTTCCATAAGTTGGAAACTGAACTTGATGAATTAAAACACATCAATTCCATTTTATTAGAAGAAAAGAGAGAAACAGACATAAAACATACAATGTTTCAAAAGATTGTTGACTATTGGTGCCAATCTGCACAAAAAGTCAACCATTGTATCAGTCAACAGATCCCTTCTCAAATCCAAGCCTATCTTGGAGGGGATCTTGACAAAGCAGCTTCAATTGTTGAGATAAATAATCTGAAAAATGACTTATCCACTCTTGGTGAGCTTCCAAGCATTTTCATCCAGAAAGTGAATTGTAAGCTAGTCTCAACAAATAGGTTTCTCAGGCCTCAAAATGTAACATCCGGCATTAAACCAGGTTAGCAACTATGACCTAATCAGTATTTAATAGCCAATTATAACCTAATCAGTGGTCATTAGTAATTAATCAAAGTGATTACCAATGTTCATGAAGAAATTCAACTCAATTAGAATCAAATTCATCGGTGCCATGAATCGGGAAATCAATTAATCCGACCGATTTACGATATGATGGATTAATTCAACTAAGTACATAATTAATCTATGATTAGTGACACTAATCCTATACTAATACACTGACTTAACATTAATTATGCAAGACTAAAACAATTCATTAAAACAATGCACCAAAAGTATTTATGAATTTACAAAAAAGGGAAATACAAGCATACATTTCTAAATACTTTTATACAAAAAAAAATGAAAATACACCAAAATACCTCACATAGGCCGGCCCTAGGAGGGTACTAAATGGACTTGAAATATTTTTATTTACTCAACATTTCACCATCAAATCTTCTTTATTTCATTTCATCCAAGATTTACACTATTATTCATCATTTCACCATCTTTTCAAGATCCACTTTTCCCGAAAAATAGAGAACATTTCCATTCATTTTAATCACATTAAAACCTCTCTTTCTCCTCTCCAAAAACCGGCCACATTACCACACACACAACCTACCATTTTCTTTCAAGTGTTCTTCACATTTGCAAGGTGTTCTTGGTGAAATCTTTGAAGATCCAACCTTCTACTCATTTTCATTCTTCTAAGAACATCAAAGTAAGTAAATACTAACCTATAATATCTTATACTAATGTTTATATAAGTCTTGCATACTATATATAATCACCAACAACAACAAGTTTCATAAAAACTCAAGTTTATAAATCACTAGTTTTTATTTTTAAGTTGTTTTCTTCAAATGTGTTTATAAATATATAAAAACATCATGAAAGTGTAAATATTATGAAAACAAGTTATATAAACGTGTTTTATAACTTTTATACAAGTAGTCTTTGAATAAGCAACAAGAATCACAAGTTATTTCAAGTTTATGAAATACGAAATTTCAGCAAAAAAGTTGCATCAACTTTGAAAAATCATAACTAATTCATAACTTAACAAAATGAGTTGATTCTTGTCTCAAACGTTAGATCTATGTCTTAACTAAAAATATGGAAGTTTTCATAATTTATTATGGGGTTTAGAACCCCCAGATATTATTTGGGAACCCGAAAGTTTGACAGCTCAAAAATGGCCAACATAGGGTTTTTAATGAGCTTTTTCCCTTACCTAAACACCTCGAAAAATGGCCGTTCTTGACTTTAAAAATTCTTTGTATATAGTTGTTTAATGTCCAAGAAAACCAAAGCCTAAATCGTTTGGAGCTTGGTCAAAAACAGCCTCAAACTAGGCCGAAAAACCTTCGAAAAGCTGGAAAATTATATATATATATATATATATATATATATATATATATATATATATATATATATATATATATATATATATATATATATATAAACTTGACGTTTTAAGTGGGTTTTATTTATAAACTTGTAATGTTGGGTGATTTAAGACATCAAAACCTATATATATACATATTCTCATGTATGAGAGTTATTAAGTCCCTATTATCATTTAGGACTCAATTAAACACATCCGGTGCATCACCCATCAAAGAACGTAAAACTTGCATTTTTCGCGCATACTTTGCCATCGCACTCTCGATGAGTCCTCATAACCCTATTTTCACTATCTATTATGGTGGAAATACATGCACTATTTTCATATGGACATCAAAACCGTTTATTTCTTTTATGTATTACATGTGTGGATCCATCAGCCCTCAAATCATGAACCGTTAATTGCATTTATTTGTAAGCGCAGATATATTGTGGATAGACCTACCGGGAGTCATGTCCCCCATTCGGGTTAGTCTTAATCGGCTAACGGTGGGATGCATATATATTCAACACACGGTATTACGTATGGGAATACTGCACAAGGCAAACTCATTTATTTAAGCTTCGGTTGCATGATGGTTTGTCTAATACATACATGGAATTTATGCTTTATAAAATCAACTCATCTGATAATGTCCGTACAACTGGTCTTTTCGCGTAAACCTATGAGCTCACCAACAATTTGTTGACGTATTTTAACACGTATTTTCAGGAAATAAAGGCAAGTGCACCGCATCATAAGTATTTTCAAGCTTCCGTACTTATGGATTCGCATTAATTTTCAAACCATCGGAGATTTATTTGCATTATTTTGGTTAATTTAATTATGTATTTAAATCTCTGTATCTTGCGAACTACTTTTTATCATTTTCGGGTTATGTAAAACATTTCTATATTTTGAAGTTATATCGATGTATTTTGAAAACGTCCATATAGTGGTTGTTCGTTATGATTATGGTTACGCTTCCGCGACGTCACACTTCGTTACCAACCGCGGTAACGGGGTGTGACAGATTGGCATCAGAGCCATAGTTCTAGTGAACTAGGTTGCATAAGTACCCTAGACTATAACTGCACTTAGGTTTTACTGAATTTTTGAAAATATTTTGTATCTAACTAAAAGACAATAAATTGACCTTGATAGCTGAAAACATGTCAAACCAAGTTGTAATCATTTTGTCTGACTCGGAAGAGGAGCATACCCCCACCAGCCGATACAACCCGGAGGTGTATACTGAGGAGGACCCAACTGAGGAGGAAGACCCCTCGGAAGACGAAGAACCCATGGAAGATTCAGACGAGGAGGAACCCGTGGAGGAAGACAAATCTTCCAGCAGATGGGGAGAACCATCCAGAGAGGACCCACCATTTTAGTGGCCCCCTCTTACATCCCATATCACCCGGAGGTTCCATCATTCAAACCATACCGCCCCCACCCCAATGGCCCAAAGATGCTATATACACCCCGCAAAAGAGTCTTCATGCTGAGATGGGAGATTATACCCATCCCGGCTCCCCAACCAAGTCCACCACCACAGCGACGACAGGCAAATGCCCGAAGATGGGGCTGGATGCCCGAGACCCTCCAAGAGTGGAGGCGGGAGGAGGGAATCCCCTCCCACTTTGAGATCGGAGGACCATCCTCCGCACCTACTCCACCACTCACCCAAGAACTCGCCGAACAGACCATACCTCTCTTGGTAGCACGGTCTTCAAGGCACGACCTCCAACTTTGGTTTTTTAACCAAGACATTGGAGAGATGACAGCTCGTTTAGAGTGGGAGGAGTTACAAAACTCCAACCTTACTGGTCTAACCAGCTTGCCCGTAATGAGGAGCTGACACAGCGCCTCAATGCGTTGGAAAAGGGAGAGACCCCCGATCACTCCCACACCTAGTACCCCCTCCTCTATTTTTGTAATGTTAGGAAATTATTATGTAATAGTATAGGACTACAAATTTTCGGGTAATTACACGCCCCAATGTAAGAAAATTATGACTGATTAATGAAAATTGCAAGTTATTTATGAATCTATGTTTGATTATTATAGAACTATGCCTTAAGAAAAATTTAAATCTTTAAGACTCAACTCCTTACACTATGCTCTTTTCATTAAACTTTAAGATAATGCCGCCAAAGAGAGCTATGAACAACGCTGAGATAGAACAACTGGTCGCGCAACGAGTGGCAGCAGCTATAGCCACCTATGAAACCAACAGAAACAGCACCGCAAACGGTGACGGAGGTGCTAGGCGCACTACTGGAGGGTCTGATTTAACACAGAAAGGGTGTGGAATCAAAGGATTCTTAAGCTGTAAACCTCGGTACTTCAACAGAACTGAAGGTGACGTCGGACTAGTTCACTAGTTCGAGAAACTGGAGTCGGTGTTTCGTGTTAATGGTTGCATCGAGGATGAGAAGGTCAAGTTCGACACCCACACACTTCAAGATGGTGCCTTGACATGGTGGAACTCATATGCCAGTCTGTGGGAATTGATACATATTACCAACACACCTGGGCCGAGTTGAATCAAATGATAACCGATGAGTATTGCCCGAGAAATGAACTTCAAAAGATGGAGTCAGAGTTCTGGAATCTGGCTATGAAGGGAACGGATGTAGCTAGGTACACCAACCATTTTCACGAGTTGAGTCTGCTGTGCCCACAGATGGTGACATCGGAATAGAAGAAAATTGAGCGCGACATTTGGGACTCGCCCCTCAAATCCAAGGAAATGTTACCGCATCCAACCCAACTACTATCCAGAGCGCCATTCGAATGGCGAATAATTTGATGGACCAAGTGGCCCCAAGGAACGAGGCCAAATCCGTGGAAAACAAGAGGAAGTGGGAAGATAGATCAGGGAAAGGTTCGGGTTCACAAACCAAGAAGCCCGAAACCATCAAAGCTTTTGTCACCGGAACTGAGTCTAGGAAGGGATATACCGGCACTAAACCATGGTGTAACCGATGCACCTACCATCACGTAGGTCCCTGTCCAACCCCTTGCGGGAAATGTAAGAAGCACAGTCATCTGACCCAAGACTGCAAGTTTAATAACAACGGAGGCAGCAGCGGCACGCAAAGAAGCTGCTTTGAATGTGGGAACACTGAAAATTTCAAGAAAGATTGCCCCAAGCTAAGAAACAATGGTGGAGCTCAAGGGAGAGCTTTTTTATTGGGAGCAAGCGACGCTCGTCAGGATCCCAACGTAGTGACGTGTACATTCCTTCTTAATTGTAACATCCTCGGATTTATTTTTATGTATTTTGGTTAATTAAGTGGAAAATTATATATTTAAGTTAAAATTTAAGCAATTATTATGTATTTGGGTTATTTAGAAGTTTGTTGCTATTTTAAGAGAAATTTGAACACGGAATCATTTTATGGAGTATTATGAATATTAAAAGTTAATTATGATAATTCTAAGATTAAATCAGTATTTTATGGAACCGGTTAAGTCGAGGGGAGAAATGTGCAAAATGGTGAAAATTGGAATAAAAGAGCAAAAGGGCTTCATTTTCACCATCTCTCTCTCTCTCTAGACTCTCTCTCTAGAATTTTCTCTCTACATCTCTCTAAGATAAATCACAAACCGACCGTCGGATTTTCGAGAATTATACGTCATCGGAAAGGTATCGAGGAGTACAACAGTAATCTACAAACGGATTTCAGATTTCGTGCGAATTGAGGTAAGAATCGAACCTTTTTAGTTTATGGTTTCGGTTTTTAAGTAACTAAGAATTCGAATCTATCATCTTATGCAAATTTAAGTTTGTTTTGCTTGAAATGTTGCTGGATTATGATACTATATGCATAGTAGAATCGAATATATGCATCATACATGATATAACACTGATTTTGGGCCTTAGAAATGAAGGATTTAAGTTAAAATGATGAACAGACTCGAATATGTCAAGAACAGAGTCGAAATGTAAGAACAGACTCGAGTTTGGTGCTAGATTCGAAGGTGTACCATCAGATTCTAAGGGGGGTTCGAATCTGATGATAGACTCGAAGGGTATGGCTTCGAATCTGACATTAGATTCGAAGATGAGTTCGAATCTGATGGGGGGGATTCGAATCTGATGCTTGATTTCGAATCTAACCCATTAAATTCGAGTTTAATGCCTAAAATTGAGAATACTACTCCCTAGACTTGTGTATTTTGAATGAAACTCATAAACAACACATAAAATGTTATGTGTTATATAAAGGTCAATATATGAACATGAAATGGGTTCAAACTTAGTTGTAATTCGAATTTGGATATAGACCCGAAACGGGGGAAAATATCATCAAATTTACGAAACTTGATTATTATGGAATTAAATGGATAATGATACGAGGAATTTGTTGTAATTGATATAACAGGTCCCTTGTGGTGTTGTTTAACCCACAGTGGGGTACTTGGTGGATCCGGTTGAAAGCCCGAAGAGAAATAATATCGGTTAAAAGATAATTACGCACCCACTGTGAGTACAGTAGATTTCGCATGATTATATCTGATTTATGTTAAGCTTTGCCTGCTGAGACCTGTTGTTTCACTTGTTTGGTTGGATTTCTACTAACTTGCGTAGATTTAGATGCACATTCTTACTTGTTGCATGTCCGTTCGATTGTTGTGCATCTAGTGATGGACCGGTGGGTCGCATCGTTAACTCTGATGTTACTGTGCTATATGACGCTGGAGCTGATCCCTCCAGGTCCGGTAGGCAGTATGTCATCCCCGATCGTTCGTTTGTCTCAGATGGTATGTGTAAATGCCGAGCTTTGGGCTCGAAGGGGCTGCGGCTCTGGTCCGTACTTGGTGTACGAAGAGAGTATACGACGTTTGTCGTCGGGGTTACTCTTGGGCTTCATAAATATTTATAATATGCGCAATCTATGTATTCACTAAGCATTAGCTTACGTTTTAGTTGTTGTATTTTTATTTTACAGGAAAGGGGAAATCTACTGCTGGACCTTCTAGTTAGGTCGATTTGGAAGATTTGGAAGATATCTGCTACTTAATCGGTAATTATATTGTGGGACAAATGTTGTAATATATTCTGGATGATTGTAATAAATGTATGGGTGTGTAGACCTAGACTTGGTACCTGATAGCACCGTAGGGTGTTTAACACTTGTTGCACTACGTATTTATGTTTTAAATGCTTCCGCACTTAATTTAGGTCATCAGATCATTATGTTATTGTATGTTGGTGATTAATCCTAGGTGTATTGTAATTGGTGGTTGTTGTGGCAAGGGTGTCACACGAGATGGTATCAGAGCAGTTGTTTGAGATTCAAGTGTCCGTGAGGTCTTGATCTCAAACATTAGGTGATGATATGTAGTGATGCTAAGTAATGATCTGAACTAAGATAGGTTATGATCTAGTAATTATAAGAAATTGACTATCATACGGGACAAATGAATGGTGTCTTTAAATTTATGACATGTTGCTAAATAAGTTATATGTTTCGTATTTCAGAACATGTCTGGAGGAGGAATGACACCTGAAGAGACGAGAGAAATGATGCTAGCCATGATGGCTGAGCAAAGAGAGATGATTCAAGAGCAGTTTCGGGCTCGAGATGAGGCCGAAACTAAGCGAAGGGAAGATAAAAGGAAGAACAAAGAAAAAGAAAGAGAAGGAATTAATGAGGAACAAGATGACAACACTGGGTCATCTAATAAGCCCAGGGGTTGTCGGTTTAAGGATTTTAAAGGAAATGGAGCTGTAGAGTTTAACGGTTTAGGGGATGCTGTTGCTGCACTGGAATGGATAACAGCAACTGAGCGAACATTCCGAATCAGCGACTGTGCTGAGAAGGACATGGTTCGTTATGCAACTGCTATGTTCACGAATGATGCAATCATGTGGTGGAATGCCATGGTGAACGCTTTGACATTAGAGAAAGTTTCGGTTATGACTTGGGCTGAGTTCAAGGACTTATTCACTCAGCAATACTGTCCGATTGATGAGCGTCGGAGATTAGAGGCAAGGTTTATGGCGCTGGCACAGGGGACGAAGACGGTGTCCCAATATGCTGTGGAGTTCACAAGGTTAAGTCTGTTCGCACCTCATCAGGTGGACACCGAAGAAAGGAAAGTGACCAGGTTCGAGGCTGGTCTTGACATTGAGATTAGGAGGGTCATGAGCAATGTTCGTTACCCTACATTTGCTGGCTTACTTGAGGCTGCCAGAAATGTAGAGCAGATTTTGATTATGTCAGGCTACTCTGTTGGGTCTGCTGCTGCTTCCACCAATCCGACACAGCCGTCACCGCCGAAGCGCCAAAGGGAGGGAGGATATTCTGGTTCTTCCCGGTCTTCACAGTACTCACCTCAACAGTCGTATCGCCGACAATCTGGTTCATCTGATCGCGGTCGTGCGCGTGCATACTCCATCAACACTGAGCCGCAATATTGCAATAAATGTCATCTGGAGCATTTTGGCAAATGCCCTAACGGACGTGCTTGTTTTTGCTGTGGGGAGCTGGGACATTTTCAGAATGACTGCCCAAGGAAGGGTGATGCTTGCTATAAGTGTGGGGTGTGGGGTCACTATAGCAGGAACTGTAGAAAGAATGCTCCAACAGCTGCTGCACCATCATCAACACGATCGTCTGGAGGTTCGAGTGGTGGTTCAGTTAACCGCCGGGGTCAGTCACAGAGGGCACCTGCTCGTGCTTTTCAGATAACTGCAGAAGAGGCAAGGGAAAACCCGGAGGTCGTCACGGGTACGTTTATAGTTAATTCTATGCCAGCACGAGTTTTATTTGATTCGGGTGCCAATAGGTCGTTTGTTTCTACTGTGTTTGCACAAAGACTTGCTATGCCACTGTCTAAGTTGTCTGCTATACTTGATATTGAAACTGCTAGCAACACTCTAGTGAAAGTAGATCATGTCTACCGTAACTGCACGTTAGTAATTGAAGATGTAGTCTTCAATTTGGACTTGATACCGATAGAATTCAGTGAGTTTGATGTCATAGTCGGGATGGACTGGTTGATCGAGAATGAAGCCCACATAGTGTGTAAGAGCCGAATGATAAAGATAACTACCCCGGAGGGGCGTGAGATATGTATATATGGGGATAGGAGAAGCGGGGATCTGTGTTTGCTGACTATTGCAAAAGCTCGAAAGCTTGTTGCAAAGGGATGTGATGCATACTTAGCATATGCGATTGATGCTAAGGCAGAGAAGAGAACTTTGGCCGATGTGCCGGTTGTTTCACAATTCCCGGATGTGTTTCCGGAAGACTTGTCTGGCGTGCCGCCTGAGAGACAAGTTGAGTTTAGGATTGACTTGATCCCCGGAGCTGCACCGGTAGCTCGTTCTCCTTATCGTCTTGCCCCAACCGAGATGAAGGAAATGATGACACAGCTGCAAGAATTGTTGGATAAGGGCTTCATTCGGCCGAGTTCATCGCCATGGGGAGCTCCGGTATTGTTTGTAAAGAAGAAGGACGGCACGATGAGGATGTGCATAGATTATCGGGAACTGAACAAGTTGACGATTAAGAACAAGTATCCTTTACCGAGGATAGACGACTTGTTTGATCAGTTACATGGGGCTAGTGTATTTTCTAAGATTGATCTGAGATCGGGATATCATCAATTGAAGGTTCGAGAGGAAGATGTGCCAAAGACAGCATTCAGGACTCGGTATGGACATTACGAGTTCCTGGTAATGCCTTTCGGATTAACTAACGCCCCAGCTGTCTTTATGGATTTAATGAATAGAGTTTGCAGACCGATGTTGGATAAATCGGTAATTGTGTTTATCGATGATATTCTAGTGTACTCTAAGTCTGAAGCCGAACATGCTGAACATCTGAGAGAACTGTTGGAATTGTTAAGGAAAGAAAAGTTGTACGCCAAATTCTCAAAGTGCGAGTTTTGGCTACAACAGATACAGTTTTTAGGGCATGTAATTTCTGGAGCCGGGATTTCGGTAGATCCGGCTAAGGTTGAAGCAATAAAGAACTGGGAGCCGCCGTGTTCAGCTACTGAGGTTAGAAGTTTTCTGGGGTTGGCAGGATACTATCGGAGATTTATCAAAGATTTTTCTAAGGTTGCAGTTCCTTTGACTGCTTTAACGAAGAAGAATGCGCCTTTTGTTTGGGAGACTGTGCAGCAAGAGGCGTTTGACGTTTTAAAGAAGACTTTGAGTGAAGCACCGATACTTGCTTTACCGGAAGGTAATGATGACTTCGTGGTGTATACCGATGCTTCAAGGTTGGGATTAGGTGCTGTATTGATGCAGCGTGGAAAGGTTATAGCGTATGCTTCAAGACAGTTGAAGCAGCATGAGAAGAATTATTCGACTCATGATCTCGAGTTAACTGCGGTAACATTCGCATTGAAGTTATGGAGGCATTATCTTTACGGGACTAAGTGCCAATTATACACGGACCATAAGAGTTTGAAATATATTTTCAGTCAGAAGGAGCTCAATATGAGGCAGAGACGATCAATGGAGCTAATAAAGGATTATGATTGTGAAATCCTTTATCACCCCGGAAAGGCTAATGTAGTAGCCGATGCCTTGAGCCGGAAAGCGTATGCTAAGGATTTCTGTTATATGATGACTTCTACAATGTTGACCTCCACGATAATTGATGATGTCAAGGCTGCTCAGAAAGAAGCCTTGAAAGAGGAGAATATTGGAGCTGAGGATGTTAGGATACATTTAAAGAATATGGAAACGAGCGAGTCTGGTATAAAAGGTGTGTACGGAAGAATTTGGGTGCCGAAATATGGTGGTATGAGAAATGTGATCGTTGACGAGGCACACCAATCTAAATTTTCTGTACATCCCGGGAGCACAAAGATGTACAACGACTTAAAGGCAGACTTTTGGTGGCCGGGATTGAAGAAGGATATCGGCCAGTATGTTGAACGATGTAGGACTTGCCGGTTGGTAAAGGCCGAACATCAACAACCGTACGGCAGTATGCAGCCGCTTCCTATTCCGGAATGGAAGTGGGAGCACATTACAATGGATTTTGTTACAAAGCTGCCAAAGACTAAGCGACAGCATGATGCAGTTTGGGTGATAGTCGATAGATTAACTAAGTCGGCTCATTTTATACCAATTAGAGAAAGTTACTCACTTGAAAGATTGGCTCAAATTTACATGAACGAGATTGTTTCTAGGCATGGAGTGCCTAAGTCCATAGTATCGGACCGGGACAGCCGGTTTACTTCAAATTTTTGGTCGGCTTTGCAAGAAGGGTTAGGGACAAGAATAGCAATGAGTACAGCTTACCGCCCGCAAACTGATGGCCAGAGTGAGCGGACCATCTTAACGCTTGAAGATATGATGAGATCGTGTGTGCTAGATCTCGGTGGCAATTGGGACGATCATCTGCCACTCATAGAGTTTTCGTATAACAATAGTTACCACGCTACGATCAAGAAAGCTCCGTTCGAGGCTTTGTATGGAAGAAAATGTAGGACTCCTACATGTTGGAGAGAAACGGGTGAAACACCAATCGCTGGGCCGGCCTTGCTTCAGGAAACAAACGAGAAGATACAGTTGATTAGGCAGAACATGAAGGCGGCCCAGGATCGTCAGAAAAGCTACTATGATCGGAGGCACAAGCCGATCAATTTTGAAGTAAATGACTGGGTCTATTTGAAAGTATCACCCATGAGGGGTGTTACTCGTTTTGTTAAAAGGGGAAAATTGGCTCCGAGATTCGTCGGACCATTTAAGATAATCGAAAAAGTGGGGAATCAGTCATACCGTTTGGAATTGCCTGAAGAGATGTCGGGCATACATCCGGTGTTTCACGTTGGAAATCTTCGGAAGTCATTTACTTCTAGTAACGAGGATTGGGCCGACCATACTGAACTGCAGGTTGATGAAAGGCTCCGATATGTTGAAGAGCCGGAGTGTGTGTTAGACACTAAGATGAAGAAATTGAGAAGTAAGGAGATAGAAATGGTGCTTGTACGTTGGAAGCATCATAAAGGAGCAAATCATACATGGGAAACTAAGTCAGAAATGTTAAGAAAATATCCGAAACTGTTTAAGTCCGAGTAACTTCGAGGACGAAGTTGAGCGTGGTGGAGCCCATGCTGTAACATCCTCGGATTTATTTTTATGTATTTCGGTTAATTAAGTGGAAAATTATATATTTAAGTTAAAATTTAAGCAATTATTATGTATTTGGGTTATTTAGAAGTTTGTTGCTATTTTAAGAGAAATTTGAACACGGAATCATTTTATGGAGTATTATGAATATTAAAAGTTAATTATGATAATTCTAAGATTAAATCAGTATTTTATGGAACCGGTTAAGTCGAGGGGAGAAATGTGCAAAATGGTGAAAATTGGAATAAAAGAGCAAAAGGGCTTCATTTTCACCATCTCTCTCTCTCTCTAGACTCTCTCTCTAGAATTCTCTCTCTACATCTCTCTAAGATAAATCACAAACCGACCGTCGGATTTTCGAGAATTATACGTCATCGGAAAGGTATCGAGGAGTACAACAGTAATCTACAAACGGATTTCAGATTTCGTGCGAATTGAGGTAAGAATCGAACCTTTTTAGTTTATGGTTTCGGTTTTTAAGTAACTAAGAATTCGAATCTATCATCTTATGCAAATTTAAGTTTGTTTTGCTTGAAATGTTGCTGGATTATGATACTATATGCATAGTAGAATCGAATATATGCATCATACATGATATAACACTGATTTTAGGCCTTAGAAATGAAGGATTTAAGTTAAAATGATGAACAGACTCGAATATGTCAAGAACAGAGTCGAAATGTAAGAACAGACTCGAGTTTGGTGCTAGATTCGAAGGTGTACCATCAGATTCTAAGGGGGGTTCGAATCTGATGATAGACTCGAAGGGTATGGCTTCGAATCTGACATTAGATTCGAAGATGAGTTCGAATCTGATGGGGGGGATTCGAATCTGATGCTTGATTTCGAATCTAACCCATTAAATTCGAGTTTAATGCCTAAAATTGAGAATACTACTCCCTAGACTTGTGTATTTTGAATGAAACTCATAAACAACACATAAAATGTTATGTGTTATATAAAGGTCAATATATGAACATGAAATGGGTTCAAACTTAGTTGTAATTCGAATTTGGATATAGACCCGAAACGGGGGAAAATATCATCAAATTTACGAAACTTGATTATTATGGAATTAAATGGATAATGATACGAGGAATTTGTTGTAATTGATATAACAGGTCCCTTGTGGTGTTGTTTAACCCACAGTGGGGTACTTGGTGGATCCGGTTGAAAGCCCGAAGAGAAATAATATCGGTTAAAAGATAATTACGCACCCACTGTGAGTACAGTAGATTTCGCATGATTATATCTGATTTATGTTAAGCTTTGCCTGCTGAGACCTGTTGTTTCACTTGTTTGGTTGGATTTCTACTAACTTGCGTAGATTTAGATGCACATTCTTACTTGTTGCATGTCCGTTCGATTGTTGTGCATCTAGTGATGGACCGGTGGGTCGCATCGTTAACTCTGATGTTACTGTGCTATATGACGCTGGAGCTGATCCCTCCAGGTCCGGTAGGCAGTATGTCATCCCCGATCGTTCGTTTGTCTCAGATGGTATGTGTAAATGCCGAGCTTTGGGCTCGAAGGGGCTGCGGCTCTGGTCCGTACTTGGTGTACGAAGAGAGTATACGACGTTTGTCGTCGGGGTTACTCTTGGGCTTCATAAATATTTATAATATGCGCAATCTATGTATTCACTAAGCATTAGCTTACGTTTTAGTTGTTGTATTTTTATTTTACAGGAAAGGGGAAATCTACTGCTGGACCTTCTAGTTAGGTCGATTTGGAAGATTTGGAAGATATCTGCTACTTAATCGGTAATTATATTGTGGGACAAATGTTGTAATATATTCTGGATGATTGTAATAAATGTATGGGTGTGTAGACCTAGACTTGGTACCTGATAGCACCGTAGGGTGTTTAACACTTGTTGCACTACGTATTTATGTTTTAAATGCTTCCGCACTTAATTTAGGTCATCAGATCATTATGTTATTGTATGTTGGTGATTAATCCTAGGTGTATTGTAATTGGTGGTTGTTGTGGCAAGGGTGTCACATTAATGATATGTATGCTTATGTGTTATTTGATACTGGGGCTGATAGAAGTTTTATATCTGCTAAGTTTAGTGAACAACGAAATGCCACTCTTTCTCCATTAGAAAATGCTTATGCCGTAGAATTAGTGGACGGAAAATTGGTTGAAGCAAATAGCCTAATTAAGGAGTGCACACTAAACTAGGCAGATCATCCCTTTAAGATAAACTTGATGCCTATTGAACTCGGAAGTTTTGATGTAGTTATTGGTATGGATTGGTTGTCGAACAACCATGCCGAAATCTTATGTGGTATGAAGGTCGTAAGAATACCACTTAAGAAAAAGAAAGTCCTCACAGTCCAAGGAGAAAGAAAGAATCGCCAGTTGAACGTCATCTCTGGTCTAAGAACCCTGAAATGCCTTTGAAGAGGTTGTCAAGCAGTGTTAGTTCAACTAGTGGAAAAGAATCAAAGGAGAAGCAACTCGAAGAAATCCCAGTAGTTCGTGACTACCCAAAAGTCTTTCCTGAAGACTTGTCTGGTCTTCCACCAACAAGGCAAGTAGAATTTCAGATTGACTTGGTGCCTGGAGCTGCACCTGCCGCACGAGCACCCTACCGATTGGCACCTTCAAAGATGCAAGAATTATCCAATCAGTTGCAAGAACTGTTGGAAAAAGGAATCATCCGACCAAGTTCGTCACCTTGGGGAGCTCCGGTCTTATTTGTCAAGAAGAAGGACGGATCCTTTAAGATGTGCATCGATTATCGAGAGGTGAACAAGTTAAAGATCAAAAACCGGTACCCTCTCCCCAGAATCGACGACTTATTCGATCAAATCCAAGGATCTAGTTTTTACTCTAAGATTGATCTGCGATCCGGTTATCACCAAGTAAATGTTCGGGAAGAAGATATACCCAAGACAGCGCTCAGAAATCGTTATGGACATTACGAATTTCAAGTGATGCCATTCGGTTTGACCAACGCACCAGCCGTATTCATGGATGTAACATCCCTACTTTTTAATTATTTGTAAATTGGCAATTTAAGACTCAATAATTGTATTAATGGATTATTATGTCAATTTGAGCAAAATTTCGATCACAATTTAAGAATAAGAAAAGATGAGGAGAAATCCTCATCGTAGTTTTCTGAGCGAGCATAACTTGGAGAAACCGATCCGGACATTTAAAATCGGTTAAATAAGAAAATACAAAGTTGAGGGTTGTAGTATGCAAATGTGTCAAAATAACAAATAAAAGATGGAAAATCCTTCATTTATCAAACCTCACTTTCTCTCTCTACTCTCTCGATCTCTCTCTTCCTCTCTCTAAAAACCCACACTTTTATCATCAAAAATTTGAGATTTGTTGGATTCAAGTACTAAAAATCGGGAATCAAGCTTATTGGAAGGAACTATAATCAATACAACAAACAATTTGAGGTAAGATTTACTCAAACTTGAAATTTTTGGAGTTTTTGGTTCGGTTTTAGTGTGAACCGGATCATAAGATTTTGATTCCGGATGTTATTGCATGTTACATATTATTGTTGCTATTTTAAAATCGGGTGTTAGTGAAGCAACATACCAATTTTCAGGTTCTAATTCCACTTCTAAGTATGATTTCAGAAATTATGTGTGTGTTTTAGTAGGTGTTCTTCGACAAAATGAAGAACATGGGACTAATTTGGTATATTTAGGTTGTATTTTAAAGTATATAGTGTTAAAAATAGTACTACTAAGTTCATATCTGCAATATTAGACTGAAATCATGCATAAAAGGTCAAAAATGAAAATCTGGAAAATGTTGGAAACTATACAAGTATGAACTCGGATTGGATGAACCGAATTCGGGCACTGTTCATCCCAATCCGGACCCATCTCAATTCGGACCAATATCCCAATTCGGACTTCAATTCAGTTCGGACCCCAACCCAATTCGGACCACCCCTATTTCAGACCAATTGTATTTCGGATTAAAGGGCCATCCGGACTTCGGACCATCCGAATTCGGATGTGGTCCGAATCCAGTTCAAAATTTATTTAAATTTCAGAATTTAAGTTTTAAGCAATTACTGACAATAAATCACTATTACACTGACTTGACAGATCATTGTGGTGTTATCAAACACACATTGATTCAGAGACAATTCACACTTTACAACCCACTGTGAGTAATAGATTATCATTCAAACATTTATTGTCTATGCATTCACGTTTTACATATTCAATGGCATGTTCACATTGTTCATATACATCAATTGGCACTCATGAATTATTTGTTGTTATGATGCACACTCGTACTTGACATGTAACACACATGTAGCCAGCGTTCATTTGAAAGTGCATCTAATTACATCAGGCTTGCACTGCATGATCATTACTTCACAACCTGATGCGACCTGGACTGGGGCTGACAGCATGCCACTGTCGGGGACTGATCATCCCACTCGTTATCCTTGTCAGGTTCGACACATCCCCGGTCAGCATTTGAACTGTCAACCTCATGCTTGCACTGGTTTTCACATACATTGGGGCTTACACTGGCAGATTTCTATGCTTGTAAAGAAATATATGTTGAATGTATAATTTGTTATCTCACTAAGCTTTAGCTTACTGTTGACTCACAATGTTTACAGACAAAGGCAAAGGTGTAGTTGGACATTCTACTTAAGCATTTCAGTTCAATATCCCTGAGACTTAGAAGCTATTGGTACACAGATGTTGTACCTTTGGGCTGGGATTTGATACTTTTAAAAAGATATGATGTTGTAATAGTTAGACTTAATCACTGAAGACATGTACTTTTATTGCTTTAGTGTGGAACTGCTTAAATCTAAATTAAGCATCAATTTTAATTATCATGTTATTCAATGGGTTGGGTGTTGATCCTGGTGATTCCGTTTATTATTGTCAATTCATGAGGACGTCACAGTTTGGTATCAGAGCATTAGTTTGAGGTTTCAAGTGTCCGCAAGGACTTGGACTCAAACCTAGGTTATGATATTAGAATGGACTCCTAGGAAATGATCTGAACTAAGATAGGATTGACATGCACATGGGGACAAATAAAGGGTAACTGTAAACACTTAGGACTTACAAATAAATGTTCTTAATATAAATTGTTATATTTCAGAACAAGTCAGGAGACGATATAACTCCTCAACAAATGTTCCAGATGATGCAAGCTCTCATGAAAAAGAATAATGAACTACAATCCAAAAGAATGGTTGAGCAGGCTCAGTCATTTGCCGACCAATTAAGGGCTAGAGACGAGGCCGAAGCCAAGAGAAAGGCTGATAAAAGAAAGAACAAAGAACAACAACAACAATACGATCAAGAGGAAAGACATGAGACATTGGATCTTATAACAAGTCAAGGGGTTGTAGGTTTAAGGACTTCAAAGGTAACGGAGCTGTTATTTTTGATGGGACTGGAGATGCTGTCATGGCACTGGAAAGGATCACCACCACCGAACGAACATTCAAAATCAGCAACTGCACTGAAAAGGATATAGTCCGGTTTGCAACCGCAATGTTTGCAAGGGACGCGGTTATGTGGTGGGATGCAATGACAAATGTGTTGACGATGGAGGTAGTGTCACACATGTCCTGGAGCGAATTTAAGGAAGTATTTTCTCAGCAGTACTGTCCGGCCGACGAGAAGCGACGTCTCGAGGCGAAATTTCTAAACCTAACCCTAGGAACAAAGGTGGTTACACAATATGTCGTCGAGTTCACCCGTTTAAGCCTGTTTTCACCCCATCAAGTTGATACGGAGGAAAGAAAGATAGCCCGGTTTGAGGCCGGTTTAGATTATGAAATACGCCGAACCATGAGTGGGGTTTGGTATACAACATTTTGGTTTACTGGAGGCTGCTCGAAATGTGGAGCAGATTGTTTTGTTATCCGGATATGTCATTGGTTCAACCGCCGCAACACCAACTCAACCGTCGCCACCAAAAAGGCAGTGGGAGTCTGGATCATCACGATCTTCTCCTCAATCCAATCAACCATCTTCTTCGCCCAAGAAGGGAAAGGCCTTTTCGGCCAGTTCTGAAATGAGAGACTGCAGAAGGTGCAGGAAGGCGCACTCTGGAGAGTGCAAGACTCAAGACATGTATTGCTTCTGTTGTGGGCAGAAGGGTCATCACTGGGAGCATTTCCTCAAAAAGACGATGCGTGCTAGAACTGCCACAGACTTGGCCATTTTGCAAGGGACTGCCCGAAACCCCCACGAGATCAGAGTGCTCAACAATCAACGACAAGATCTTCTGCAGCTTCCACTGCTCGCAGGGATCAATCTCAAAGGGCTCCAACAAGGGCATTCCAAATCACTGCTGAAGAAGCAAAAGATGACCCGGAGGTGGTCACTGGTACGTTCTTTGTAAATTCAATTCCCACAAGCATCTTGTTTGATTTCGGAGCCAACCGTTCGTTTGTTTCCACTTCCTTTGCTCGTCAATTTAATATGCCTACTTCCAAACTACAATTCGTGCTTGATATTAAGACTGTTAGTAACATGTTAGTTAAGGTAGACAAGGTATATAGGAGTTGCACATTACTTGTAGAAGATGTAGTATTCAATATAGATCTAATTTCCATGGAGTTTGGGGAATTAGATGTTATAGTATGTATGGATTGGTTGGTTCACAAAGAGGCCCAAATTGTTTTCAAGAAAAGAATGATCAAGATTACCACTCCTGAGGGCCGAGACATTTGCATTTATGGTGACAGACACAAAGGCGACTTATGCCTCATTTCAATTGCAAAAGCCCGAAAGCACGTTGCTAAGGGTTGTTCAGCTTATTTAGCCTACGCTGTCGATGCGAAGGCTGAAATTCAATCTCTCTCTGCCATTCCTGTTGTTTCTGAGTTTCCAGATGTCTTTCCAGAAGATGTCTCTGGATTGTCACCTGATCGTCAAGTGGAATTCCGCATTGATCTCATTCCCGGAGCTGCTCCAATAGCAAAGGCTCCATATCGTTTAGCTCCTGCAGAAATGCAGGAAATGATGAAACCGTTACAGGTGCTACTTGACCAAGGATTTATCCGCCCAAGTTCATCTCCTTGGGGCGATCATGTTCTGTTTGTTAAGAAGAAAGATGGCACATTATGTATGTGCATCGACTACAGAGAACTCATTAAAGTCACAATCAAGAAAAAATACTCGTTGCCCCGGATTGATGATCACTTCGACCAGTTACAAGGCGCAAGTTACTTTTCGAAGATTGATCTTCGTTCGGGTTATCATCAACTAAAATTGCATCCAGACGACATTCCAGAAACGGCTTTCAGAACTCGTTACGGACACTACGAATTTTTGGTGATGCCGTTCGGTCTTACAAATGCGCCGGCTGCTTTCATGGATCTCATGAACAGAGTCTGCCGGCCAATGCTCGATAAATCTGTCATCGTGTTCATCGATGACATTCTCATTTATTCAAAGACCAAAGAGGATCATGCTACACATCTGCGAGAATTGCTAGAGTTGTTGCGCAAAGAGCGACTTTAAGCCTAATTCTCGAAATATGAATTCTGGTTGAGGTATGTATGTCTCAACATTCGAAACAAATTCATGATCCTTATATTCAACTACAAACTTCTGTTAACTTGTTCCTTCTAAACATACAATTGAGATCCATTTCTTGGGGCACATGATATCTGGTGCTGGGATTGCTGTTGATCCTGCAAAGATCGAGGCTATCCAGAACTGGGAATCACCTCGCAACGCCTCCGAGATTCGTAGCTTTCTGGGATTGGCTGGTTATTACCGCCGATTCATCAAATATTTCTCAAAAATCGCCGTTCCTCTTACCAAGTTGACTCGCAAGAATGCAACTTTCTTTTGGAAAGAAGAACATCAAGCAGCCTTTGATAATCTGAAGACGAAGTTACTAAGTGAAGCACTAGTATTAGCCCTGCCTGAAGGAACGAGGATTTTGTTGTCTATACAAATGAATCAGGCATGGGTTTAGGACCAGTGTTGATGCAAAGAGGAAATTTCATAGCATACGCTTCTAGACAGCTCAAACCACACAAGAAGGATTACTCTACTCATGACCTAGAACTAACTGCTGTGACTTTCGATCTCAAACTATGGAGGCACTATTTGTACGGAACCAAGTGTCAGCTCTACACCGACCATAAAAGTTTAAAGTATATATTCAGTCAGAAGGACTTGAATATGAGGCTGAGAAGGTCAATGGAGTTGATCAAAGATTACGACTGCGAAATCTTATACCATCCCGGAAAAGGAAATGTGGTTGCTGATGCTCTTAGCAGAAAAGCTTACTGCAAGGCGTACTGTTATGCCTTGATTTCCATGATACTGACATCAACAATCATAGATGATGTAAGAGTTGCTCAACTACAGGCTATAAAGGAGGAGAATATAAAGGATGAAAATGTCAGAATTCAACTACCATTGATGCAAGATGACGGAACTGGACTCAAGGGTATTTACGGTAGAATATGGGTTCCTAAGTTCGGGAACATGCGAGAAACAATTCTTGAAGAAGCTCACCAATCCAAATTCTCAATTCATCCTGGTAGCACGAAAATGTACAACGACCTGAAAGCAGATTTCTGGTGGCAAGGACTGAAAAGAGACGTTGGTCAATACGTAGAGAAGTGCAGAACTTGCAGACTAGTCAAAGCTGAACACCAACAACCCTATGGTAGTATGCAACCTCTTCCTATCCCAGAATGGAAACGGGACCATATTACTATGGATTTCATAACAAAACTGCCAAAACTCGTAGTCAACATGGTGCCATTTGGGTCATTGTTGACCGATTAACAAAATCTGCTCACTTCATTCCTATTCGAGAAACCTACTCACTGGACCGTCTTGCCCAGATCTACATGAATGAAATTGTCATCAGGCATGGTGTGCGTAAGTCTATTGTCTCTGACCGAAATAGTAGATTCACTTCTAATTTCTGGGCTGCCTTACAAAACGGTCTTGGTACTCGTATCGAAATGAGTACTGCTTACAGACCTCAATATGACGGGCAAAGTGAAAGAACTATTCTGACTCTGGAAGACATGCTCAGAGCCTGTGTCATGGATTTGGGTGGTAACTGGGACGATCACCTCCCATTGGTTGAATTCTCCTACAACAACAGTTACCATTCCACACTCAAAATGGCACCATTCGAGTTCCTGTATGGAAGGAATGTAGGACTCCAACCTGTTGGAGGGAAACAGGAGAAACTCCAATAGCTGGTCCAGCCTTATTGCAAGAAACAAACGAAAAGATCCAGCTCATTCGACAGTACATGAAAACGATGCAATATCGACAAAAGAATTATCACGATCCCCATCACAAAACCATAGAATTTCATAAGGATGATTGGGTCTACTTAAAGGTTTCTCCGATGAAAGGTTTCACAAGATTCGTGAAGCGAGGAAAGCTATCTCCTCGATTTGTAGGACCCTTATGCATCATTGAAAAGATTGGGAATCAGTCCTAAAGGAAATCAAGATGGTGTTGATCAAGAGGAAGCATCATAGGGGAGCTAACCACACTTGGGAATCGGAAGAAGACATAAAGACTAAGTACCCAAGTCTGTTTAGCGTAGCATGACTTCGCGGACGAAGTATAGGCGTGGTGGAGCTCATGTTGTAACATCCCTAGTTTTTAGTTATTTGTAAATTGGCAATTTAAGACTCAATTATTGTATTAATGGATTATTATTCCAATTTGAGCAAAATTTCGATCACAATTTAAAAATAAGAAAAGATGAGGAGAAATCCTCATCGTAGTTTTCTGAGCGAGCATAACTTGGAGAAACCGATCCAGACATTTAAAATCGGTTAATTAAGAAAATACAAAGTTGAGGGGTGTAGTATCAAATGTGTCAAAATAGCAAATTAAAGAAGGAAAAATCTTCACTTATCAAACCTCACTTTCTCTCTCTACTCTCTCGATATCTCTCTTCCTCTCTCTAAAAACCCACACTTTTATCATCAAAAATTTGAGATTTGTTGGATTCAAGTACAAAAAATCGGGAATCAAGCTTATTGGAAGGAACTATAATCAATACAACAAACGATTTGAGGTAAGATTTACTCAAACTTGCAATTTTTGGAGTTTTTGGTTCGGTTTTTGTGTAAACCGGATCATAAGATTTTGATTCCGAATGTTATTGCATGTTACATACTATTGTTGCTATGTTAAAATCGAGTGTTAGTGAAGCAACATACCAATTTTCAGGTTCAAATTCCACTTCTAAGTATGATTTCAGAAATTATGTGTGTGTTTTAGTAGGTGTTCTTCGACAAAATGAAGAACATGGGACTAATTTGGTATATTTAGGTTGTATTTTAAAGTATAAAGTGTTGAAAAATAGTACTACTAAGTTCATATTTGCAATATTAGACTCAAATCATGCATAAAAATTCAGAAATGAACATCTAGAAAATGATTGAAATTATACAAGTATGAGCTCGGATTGGATGAACCGAATTCGGACCATCCGAATTCGGGCACTGTTCATCCCAATCCAGACCCATCTCAATTCAGACCAATATCCTAATTCGGACTTCAACACAGTTCGGATCCCAACCCAATTCGGACCACCCCTATTTCGGACCAATTGTATTTCGGACAAAAGGGTCATCCGGACTTCGGACCATCCGAATTCGGATGTGGTCCGAATCCACACATTGATTACTAACATTAAATCACTATTACACCGACTTGACAGATCATTGTGGTGTTATCAAACACACATTGATTCAGAGACAATTCACACTGTACAACCCACAACGAGTAATAGATTATCATTCTAACATTTATTGTCTTTGCATTCACGTTTTACATATTCAATGACATGTTCACATTGTTCATATACATCAATTGGAAATCATGAATGATTTGTTGTTATGATGCACACTCGTACTTGACATGTAACACACATGTAGCCAGCGTTTGTTTGAAAGTGCATCTAATTACATAATGCTTGCACTGCATGATCATTACTTCACAATCTGATGCGACCTGGACTGTGGCTGACAGCAGGCCACTGTCGTGGACTGATCATCCCACTCTTTATCCTGGTCAGCTTCGGCACATCCCCGATCAGCATTTGAACTGCCAACCCCATGCTTGCACTGCATGGTTTTCACATACATTGGGGCTTACACTGCCAGATTTCACACTATGCTTGTAAAGAAATATATGTTGAATGTATAATCTGTTATCTCACTAAGCTTTAGCTTACTGTTGCGTCACAATGTTTACAGGCAAAGGCAAAGGTGTAGCTGGACCTTCTACTTAAGCATTTCAGTTTAATATCCCGGAGACTTAGAAGCTATTGGTACACAAATGTTGTAGCTTTGGGCTGGGATTTGATACTTTTAAAAAGATATGATGTTGTAATAGTTAGACTTATTCACTGTAGACATGTACTTTTATTGCTTTAGTGTGAAACTGCTTAAATCTGAATTAAGCATCAATTTTAATTATCATGTTATTCATTGGGTTGTGTGTTGATCCTGGTGATTCCATTTATTATTGTCAATTCATGAGGACGTCACAGTTTGGTATCAGAGCATTAGTTTGAGGTTTCAAGTGTCAGCGAGGACTTGGACTCAAACTTAGGTAATGATATTAGAATGGACTCCTTGAAAATGATCTAAACTAAGATAGGATTGATATGCACACGGGGACAAATAAAGGATAACTGTAAACACTTAGGACTTTCAAATAAATGTTCTAAATATAAATTGTTATATTTCAGAACATGTCAGGAGACGGTATGACTCCTCAACAGATGTTCTAGATGATGCAAGCTCTCATGGAACAGAATAATGAACTACAATCCAAAAGAATAGCTTAGCAGGCTCAATCATTTGCCGACCAATTAAGGGCCAGAGACGAGGCCGAAGCCAAGAGAAAGGCTGATGAAAGAAAGAACAAAGAACAACAACAACAAGACGATCAAGATAAAAGACAAGGAGACACTGGGTCTTCTAACCAGTCAAGGGTTTGTAGGTTTTAGGACTTCAAAAGTAACGAAGCTGTTACTTTTGATGGGACTGGAGATGCTGTCACTATATATTTTTACAATACATTTTGCTGAAATGAAATTACAACATCAAAGTAATGTAAAAAATCAGTTTATATATATACTGATTCTTGATTACATAAACAACACATGTTTTTATAAAAGTACAACTGATGTACTAATGCATATTACCACTAATGTAAAAAAAAAAAAGAAGTTACAACTAATGTAACAAGTTAAACTGGCACCAACCACAAAGGCTTCAGGTTCAACAGATGAACCAGGGTGAGAAGCCTGCTCCCCCTCAGCCATAAAGGTTGATGGGACAGACCTAGACTTAGCTGTTTTTGCCTTCTTGCTGACAGGCTTAGCTTGAGTCGTTTCTAGGACCCTTTTAACAAATTTGGTCCTAGATTTGGATTTTCCTCGGGGAGCAGTCATTGGATCCACCCTCACAGCAGAGGGTCCTTCCACCATACCAAGCAACCTCCTTATTGGTGTAGATAGAGGAGGCTCATTTGGGAGTATAGGGGTGTAGAAAACTCTATTCCCAATCACTGGGAAAACAGCAGTACGCAACATAGGCTGAGAGTTATACAAATGTTCACCACAGACATGCTTAAATATGAGGCTCAGAAACCTTGGATATCGAACAGCTGCTGGACGTGTTTCCTGCTGCACCAGGTTCCTCAAATTCATGAAAATCCACCGAGCCATGTTCATAGTAGTCCCATCTACGAGCTGTAGGACTATTGGAATCTCATCGCGGCTAAGCTGCTCAAGAGAACCAACATTGCTGCTGAAGCACATCACCATAGAGGCGAATAAGAAGATGTAAGTAGGTGATAGATCCTTTCTGAATAGAGTGGCTCCAATCTTGGGTTCTGCTACACCACAGAATTTCCCATCTGATCATTTTCAGGCTGTGGCTGATCATAAGTTTCAGCCACAGGGAGATGAAGAACTTCCCTGAGAAGACCAATAGTGATCTCAATGGTCTGAGTCCCATTGAGAATGGTTTCCCTTACGATTTTGGTGGCTGGGTTGTAGGCAAAGGTATACCAAAACTCATATACCATCTCCTGGTACAGGCCACCAGGAGTGGCAGTCATGGCGTAATGCAGAGGGTGAACCTTTAGAAACTCCACCATATTTTCATAACCTTTCCCCATATAGATTTTGGGAATAGTTAGGTTGGCTATGTAGTTTGTGGGTTTCAGTTGTAGCATTGTGGTAATGGAAGGGTGTTTCTGAACGTCCTTACCAACAAATACTGGGAGCAAATGGTTGTTTTGGTGAACCATAGTGAGAGTATATGCACAGGACACTTAGTCGATTTTAGGGTTCTTTGGAAGTTATGGTAGCAGTAAGCAAGACGAAGATGAAACAGTAGAGGGGTATTTATAGGATTTGAGTGTGAGTGGGTATGAGAGAGAAAAGTTTGGGCGGTTGATTTGAAATGTTCTTTAACGGAAAACGGAAAGGTTTTCCATGTCAGAACGGTTGTCAGACTTCTTGAGCCCTTTTTAGTCACTAACACACATTATCCGCAGTAATTAAGTTAAATAAAAACATAAATTAAGTAACTTAATTGTGAAGAAATGTAATTAAAACCGATGGTCTAAGCTGTTGGTCAAACCTGTGATGAGCAGGGTCATCACATGTTGTTCACTCTTCAAGCTGTGCATTCAACCTGTTCATCTATGCAAGAACAGGTTGTGTTCAATAGCTGACCAGGTTACAAGACAATGTCTTGTATGACAGATTGAAAGAGTGAGCAAGTTGGAGGTTTGATCATCAGACCAGGTTTGAGGTGAAAACTGATATTGTCAAACCTGTTATACGCTCAAGCTGTTCAAGTTTTTAGAAATTGGCTAAGTATAGAACATGCATAGCCTGTTCTGTCTAAGCTGTTATGTGAAACTTGAGCAGTGTAAGCCATATAATAACTTAGAACATTTAGGACACTTAGTCACTTTTATTTAACATGCCCAGCTTGCTTACAAGTAGGGGAGGCAATTTGAGCCCATTCAACCTAATGGGTCAAACGGATTGACGACCAAAAGTCATAAATTTTACATAATTTTGAAATTTTAATTCAAAGAACAATTTTTTTAATACATCGTTTTACAAATTTTCATTTTTAAAAAAAAGTTATGTTCTATCTTAGTTTTTGACAGTGAGTCCATTGAACTTTTCAGCCTGTTTGGCCCGTTGGGTCAAGATTGCCACCCCTACTTACATGGTAATTAAACCTGGTTTCATCAAGAGGCTTGGTGAAAATGTCTGCAAGCTGTTCATCTGTGGAAATAAAACTTACCTCCAGATTACCTTTCTGGATGTGATCCCCGATGAAGTGATGCCTGACCTCTATATGCTTTGTTACGGAATGAAACACTGGATTGTTGGAGATAGCTATAGCACTTGTATTATCACACAAAATAGGAGTCTTCCTATATACAAGTCCATAGTCTTCAAGCTGATGCTGCATCCACGGAATCTGCAAATAGCAGCTTCCAGCAGCAATATACTCAGCTTCAGCAGTAGAAGTAGAAATTGAGTTCTACTTCTTGCTACACCAACTTATCAACTTACCACCAAGGAGTTGACACCCACCTGTTGTGCTTTTTCTGTCTAGCCTGCAAATCAGAATCTGAATATCCAGTTAGCTCAAGATTTGAGTCTTTGGGATACCAAAGACCCAAACCTCGTGTACCCTTGAGGTATCTGAAGATTCTTTCTACAGCAGCTAGATGTGATTCTTTAGGATCAGCTTGAAACCTAGCACATAAACAAGTAGTAAACATAATATCTGGTCTACTAGCAGTTAAATATAGCAAGCTCCCAATCATGTCTCTGTAAGCTGTTACTGAAACAGCTTTGCCACTGGCATCTGCATCCAACTTTACATTGGTTGCCATTGGGGTTTTAATAGGAGAACTCTGATCAAATTTAAACTTTTTCAAGAGATCTAAAGTATACTTTCTTTGATTGATAAAAATTCCATTTGAGGTTTGTTTAACCTGTAATCCTAAGAAGAAAGTAAGTTCTCCCATCATACTCATTTCATATTTAGATTTCATGAGTAATGAAAAATTCTTGCATAACTGCTCATTTGTAGAACCAAATATTATGTCATCCACATAAATTTGAACAAGCATAATATCATACTTCACCTTCTTTATGAACAGTGTGGTATCCACTTTACCTCTGAAATAACCATTGCTCATAAGGAAATCAGTTAGAGTGTCATACCAGGCTCTAGGGGCTTGTTTTAGGTAAGAGAGAGCTATGTCCTACTTATAGACAAAACCTGGATGATGCTCATTATCAAAACCTGGAGGCTGCTTGACATAGCCTTCTTCTTGCAGCTTCCCATTCAAAAATGCACTCTTCACATCCATTTGAAATACCTTCATGCTCTTATGAGCAGCGTAGGCTAGAAACAAATGAATTGCCTCTAACATGGCCACAGGAGCAAATGTTTCATCATAGTCAATACCTTCTTCTTGTCTATATCCTTGAGCAACTAGTCTTGCCTTATTTCTAATAACATGACCTTGCACATCCATCTTGTTCCTGAAAACCCATTTGGTGCCAATTATTGTTTTTCCTTTAGGAGCAGGGACCAACTTCCATACTTTGTTTCTCTCAAACTGATTGAGCTCTTCTTGCATGGCAGTGATCTAATTAGTATCTATAAGTTCTTCATCCACTTTCTTAGAATCTTTAAGTGCTTCCTTTAGGAGCAGGGACCAACTTCCATACTTTGTTTCTCTCAAACTGATTGAGCTCTTCTTGCATGGCAGTGATCCAATTAGAATCTTTAAGTGCTTCATCCACTTTCTTAGGCTCCATCAGGGACAAAAATCTAGAAAACATACAAAAGTTTCCTAAGCTATCCCATCTTGTTTGCACCCCTTTGCTGATGTCACCGATTATTTGATCATTTGGGTGACACCTGATCCACTTAGGATCTTGCTTCAATGAGGATTCTCCTGAGTTATTTGCATCTTCAACAGATCTTGTTGAGCAGCTCTCAAGATTTTCAGACACACTGATATCTTGAGCCTGTTCACTTATTGAGCATGACTCTCCATTGTTGAACACATCAGCAGAGGATCCAGGAAAATCAGCATTGATTGGTTCAGGACATGATTTTGTAATTATGTCAGTACACTTATTCACATAGGGTGTATCAACATAGTCATCATCATGCCCATCATGATTAGCAGGTTCCACTCTAGATGTAGTGGAAGCTTTTGAGTCCTTTTCTTCATGAATGGAATGCATAAGATCATCAAAGCTGAACTCTCCTGAAACTGATTCAGGAACAGCTTCGGTAGAGGCACTCCTTGACTCTTCAAATGTGACATTGATAGATTCATCTATCACATTTCTTTTGTTGTAGAATACTCTATAGGCTTTGGAGATAGCAGAATATCCAACAAACACACCTTCATCAGCTTTGGGTTCAAATTTTGCCAGTGGATCCCTTTGATTCAGAATGAAGCAGGGACATCCAAATACATGGAAATAGCTAATGTTTGGCCTTCTCCCTTCGATTAACTCATACGGAGTCTTGTTGTTAGTGCATCCTGTGTGACGATAGCAGTCTAAGTATAGACAATATTTTGTAATAGTCAATTTGTTCGTTATTGCATATTAACAAGTGTTTGATACATGTTTGTTATATGTTTGATATTGATTGTATGTATGTTTGAAATTGGTGTAATTAATATGTTGCAATAAGTTCAAACATAAGTTCAAAGATAAGTTCAAACATAAGTTCAAAGATAAGTTCAAAGGCTATGGTTCGAATTTATAGAGGACAAGTTCGAAAGGCCTTGGGCTTATTCGAACTTGTCCTAGGAAAATTCAAAGCAGGTGTTATAATTAAGGGTTAATTCATTTTAATTATGGACTTTTGCAAAACCAGATAAGTAATTAGTGTAGAGGCAATCTCGAACTTGCAAGGTGTTTGAGAGTTCGTTCTTGGAGAGAATCACATGCCGGGGCATTCTAGTGTTCTTCTATCACAGTGTGTGTGTCTCCGTGTTTCATGTGTGTGGTCTATCCGTCAAGCCGCTAACGAGGATTCCGCACTCGTTGGACGGTGACGTGTCAAGATAGGATCCGTAGGAAGGCGACCTTACAAGTGGTATCAGAGCCATTAGGTGTTCGTGGTGTTATTATTGTTCACAAGCAACATCCGTGGTTTCTTTGCGTTTTTGGACGGAAAAATCACATTTTGGGTTAGTTTTTCGAGTCATACAAGCAAGATAACGTAGAAAAGTTCATATTAGTTCATCATTTTAGTCGAAATCATAGTTTTTAATCCCAAAAACTTTTGTTTAAACTGAAAAGTTGAAAAAATCGAACTTTTGGCCGTTTTTCGAACTTGCGGCGCTCAAACATAGGGGGTATTAGGGTTTGTTCGGATTTTGTCAGAAATTCGAATTTGTCAGAAAATACGCTCCTCTCGAATTTGTTTTAGGGTTCCATTCGAATTTGGCTGAGATTCGAATTTGCTAGCATTCGAATTTGTCATATTTCGAACTTGTCAGGAACTTCGAATTTGTCATATTTTCGAATTTGTTGATTTCGAATTTAATTTTGAATTTAATTTCAAAGGAATTTAATATTAATCAAATTCAAACTTTGTTAAGTTCGAAAGGATTGATTTAAATTAATTTCAAATAAAATTAATTAATTCCTAATTCAAAAAGTTTAGAAACAATGACCAGTTTGCAAAAGTTCATTGAAATGGATCATGAGCTCGGCAAGGCAAATTCTCCGCCGAAATTGATGAAATTGGAAGACTATTATTGGTGGAAGGATAGGTTTGCCGACTTTGCTCGTTTGAACGATATGCGAATGTGGATTTGTATCGATGAGGGATATGTGCCACCTACGACAGAAGTTGAAGGTCATCAAAGAGTCTTATCATATCAAATGATGAAGGATGATGATAAGAAACTATATGAGTCCGAGAACCGAGCATTCTTGATTATCCGAATGGCGCTACCTCAAGAAATTCTACACGCCATGAGAAATCATAGGACTGCTAAAGAGCTATGGGATGCTCTAGAGAAAAGGTGTAAGGGAAATCCACGGGTTCGCAAGAGTAGGATGGAGATGCTGAAACAACAATTTGCAATTTTCAAAGCTCTGAAGACCGAGACACTTTATGAGACAGTCACGAGATACTTTCATCTGTTAACGGAGCTTGACAATCATAATGTTATTTACCAAGAGAGTGAGAAAATTGAAAAACTTCTAGATGCGTTATCGGCGAGATGGGAAATGTACACCGCTCTAATTAAGCATGATGAAGAGAAGTTCGAGACTCTCACTCTTGAAGGAGTAGTTGGAACTCTGAGAGCTTATAATTTCAAAATACAGAAAAAGGAAAGGGAGGTTGAGCAGATTCAAGATTCTGAAATGTATTTTGGGAAGACAAAACGATCGATTGGTTGTGATGTGAAGTCGAGTGCCACAGCTTTCTTCTCAGGAGAAGAATCAATTCCTACAGCTGTAGAAGAATCGAGCAGTAGGGCTTTCTTAGGGTTTTCGAAACCAGAAGAAAAGCCAACTCACTCAGCATCTACGTCTCAAGGATATACGAAGATGCCAATGAGTGCAAAATCAGCTGAAGATCATCTGAATCATTTGGCTTCATTTGTCGCCGCGTACGGCAATTACGTTAAAGAGAAAATAAATGATCCTGCACTATGGGATGAGGACTATGATCAAGTGCATCCTGATAATTTGGAAGAAATGGATCTTCAATGGCAACTGGCCATGGTGACTTAGAGGGTCAAGAGATTTATAAAACGGACAGGCAGAAATCTGAACGTTAGCAATCCAAAGTTAAATGCTATAACTGCCAGGGGATAGGACATTTTGCTCGAGAGTGTCAAAGACCCAAAGTTGAAAACTACCAGAATCAATCTCAGGGAAGATATCAGCCAGGTAGTTCGGGGAATCAAGCGAACATCGCTGGTCTGTTAACCAACGTATCATCGGACAGACAGCTTGATGGGAAGTACGATTAGAGTTCACATCCAGAGTCTAATGCTAGAGCCTTCATGGCTGAAGTAACAGACTCTGAGGATGTCAGAGCAGAGGAAGAAACAAAGGACAGACACCAGAATGATACAAGTCCTGTGTTAGTGGAGAAGTCAGATAATCAGATAGTTCTAGAGTTTGTTGTGCAAATGGCTAACATGGAATCTGATCATACAAAGGTAATTCTGAACTTTTCTACATTCCGTGATTTATGTGTTTTATGTGCTACTTCTAACGATAAATTAAATATAGTGCTAGAAACACATAGCAACTTAACTGCTCAAATTGAATCCTTAAAATCAGATAATGCTAGCCTTCTAGATATAAAAGAAGATCTTAGGGATAAGCTGAAAGCAGATTCTGTCATAGTTCTAAAAGACAAACTAAGTGAGCAGTGTGTTAGGATAGAACTAATGTATGAGCATGTTGAGGCATTAACCAAAGAGCTTACTATTAAAGAGGTAGAGCTAGCTGAAGCAAAGGTTAAGGTTGCAGAGGTAAATAGTAAATTAGATAAGTTTTTAGGAACTCTTCACTGAATCTAGGGAAAACCTTAGATGCACAGCGTCAGTCTAAGAAACCAGTACGTTTAGGGTATAACGAGAGTCCTACACCTTTTAACGATAACTACGTGCCTCAGCCTCAGGATAAAACTAATAAACCAGTTGAGTCAGAGGTAGCAACTGAACCTGTATCTGAATCTATTAAGGATAAAGGAACTAAGGTGACTAATAACAATGCCACGATTAAGAAAGTCACATTTGTGCAGTCTTCTAGTGATAAAATTCTAGGAGAAGCTAAACCTAACTATCAGAAAGAAGAAATAGTCACTGTAGTTGAGAAGAACGAACATGACACTAGTGAGACTTCAAAGTCAAAGGGCACTCATAAGAAGTCAATTGACAAAATGTCCTGTTTTAGATGTCATGAAAGGGGTCATGTTGCGTCTAGCTGTCCATATAGGAAGGTAGAATCTACACCTAATGTGGGTAAGCCTGAACAACATAAACCCTCACCAAGTGTAGCAAGCACAAGTAGTTCTCAAAACACTGAGAAGATTGTGCAAGACACACCAAAGAATGCTGTTAGACAAACACCTGTGTCAGGTATACCAAAGGAAGTGGTTAGGACTAATTCACCGAATAGAGTCCCTAATCAATCTAGGTCCGGACCTCAACAAGTCTATAGGAGTACAACACCTAGAAGAGCCTACACACCGGTTAGGTCTCATACTCCTGTAAGACATCAGACACCAGGTAGAACCTAGGGATACCAATCTGAAATGACTTATAATAGAAATTATTCATGGGTTCAACAGCAAATGCCTACCCAAAGGCCAAGAGTGAATTTAACTCACTCTGCACCACAACATGCTCTTAATCAAACACGCAAGTCACCTGAAAGGAGAGACGGGGTTTTGAAGGAGTTCAAGTATGTGGATGAGAACGGTATTACCAAGTCAGTCATGGCTTGGGTTCCCCGTGATAACTAACTTGTTTTCTTTCATGTGCAGGAGCTAACTATAGGTCTTAAGAACAAGTGGTTCGTCGACAGTGGTTGCTCACGGCACATGACAGGGGAAAGGAGTCTACTCACAGACTTCAAGGGAGGGAACAAGGGTTTTGTATCATTTGCTGGGAACAAAGGAGGAAATATCACTGGAACATGAGTGATATCTAATTGGACTATCACCCTTGATCAAGTATATCATGTTGATAGACTTGCTCACAATCTCATTAGTGTCTCTCAGATCTGTGATAAGAAGATTTCAGTTCTGTTTACTGATACTGAAGCGTTAGTGTTGAAGCCGGGATTCAAAATTCCTGAAGAGTGGATTATGATGAGAGCCCCAAAGAAGAATGATTTGTACATGCTAGACATGAATAAATTGGATTCTTCAATGGGACCAATAGAATGATTTGTACATGCTAGACATGAATAAATTGGATTCTTCAATGGGACCAATATGTCTTTTATCTAAAGCATCAAGGACCGAATCAGTCTTATGGCACAGAAGCATTGCACACTTGCACCTGAGAAAAATGAACTACATCACTAAAAATGCACTGGTGCAAGGTGACCCGATGAAGAGTTTTTAGTTTGAAGATAAGTGTGTACCATGCAAGAAAGGCAAACAACACAAAAAGTCACACAAGTCTAAGACTCAGAACTCAACAGCTACCACTTTTGATTTGTTGCATATGGACCTATTCGGACCTATCAACAAAAGGAGTAAAGGTGGTAGTTGGTACTGTTTAGTTATCACTGATGATTACTCACAAGTTTCATTGGTTTTCTTTTTAGGTACGAAGGACGAGACAGCTGCAAAGTTGATTGGGTTCTTAGACCAAGTCAAAAACTCCTATGGGACTCGAGTAAAACGTATCTTGGATGATAACGGAACCGAGTTTAAAAACACAGTAATTGGTGTATATTACCTATCTAAAGGCATAGTGCATCAATTTAGTGCACCATATGAGCCACAACAAAATGGGGTGGCAGAACGAAAAAACAGGACTTTGATTGAGGCAGCAAGGACCATGCTCTCGGATTCAAGCTTCCTACCATGTTTTGGGGGGAGGCAGTGAATACCGCTTATCATGTTTTAAATCGGGTCCTTACTGTCAAATCACTGAACAAAACCTGTTATGATGTTTTGAAAACAAAACATCAACCTAAGTTTGGTGAAAAGGCTGACGAAGGTTATTTCCTAGGTTATGTGCCTAACTCACTAAACAAAAGGGTTTTTAACAAAACAAACGGTACGGTAGAAATTGTGTATAACATTAATGTAACAAGTTATACACATGAACCCCAAACTAGTCCGGAATGGATATTTGATTATGACAAATTGTTTGAATCATTTAACATTCCTTTGGATGGAAATGCCGGTACAATTGAACATGACTTATCATCATTAAATTTAAATGATGACGGTCAAGGTTTTCCAAAGATGAGCATTCCATCAACTTCTTAGCCTACATCGATAGAAGATGGGTCTCCAGCAGAGAATGATATCGAGTTACCTTCAAACGAGAATCAGACTACTACTTCTAACTACAAGGACAGTGATCATGAGGAAGAGATTGTAGCATCTGAAGTCGTTCCTCCGTTAGGTGAAATAGGATCAAACTTAGGAGATTATCTTAGGGTCAATGAGATCGAAACATCTAGAATAAATAAGGATCATCCGGTTGAGACTTGAGAGCATCATAGGAAATCCAAATGCTGTTGTGAGAACTAGGAGTAGTTTGACTAACAACACAGTGCTGTTGTCGATGATTAATGACTCCGAGGCTTTTCACACTTGCCTTTATTCGTGTTTTATCTCACAAGTAGAGCCGAAGAATGTGCAAATGTTACTGAAAGACAATTCTTGGGTTGAAGCAATGTAAGAAGAATTGTCACAATTCAGAAAGCTTGAAGTGTGCGAGTTAGTGCCGTTACCTCGAGGAGAAGTTGCAATAGGAACCAAGTGGGTTTTTAAGTGCAAGAGAGATGACCGGGGTATTGTGACTCGCAACAAGGCAAGGCTTGTAGTAAAGGGTTTCAACCAAGAGGAAGGAATCAATTACAACGAGGTGTTTGCGCCAGTGGCAAGGCTTGAGGCAATCCGTTTGTTTCTGGCCTTTGCATCCTTCAAAGGATTTAAAGTCTATCAGTTGGATGTAAAGAGTGCATTCCTGTATGGCAAAGTGAAGGAACTGGTGTACGTTGAACAACCGCCCGGGTTTACAGATCCGAAGTTTCCCGACAGATTGTATCGACTCGATAAGGCTCTGTTTGGATTACATCAAGCACCCAGGGCATGGTATGAGACACTATCTACTCATCTTTTGGACAACGGGTTTGAAAGAGGTAGAATTGATAGTACACTGTTTGTTAAGAGAAAGGGTGAACATTTTATCTTGGTACAAGTGTACGTGGATGACATCATTTTCGGGTCATCAGACGAGCAGATGTGCAAAGATGTCGAGAAGGTGATGAAGTCTAAGTTCGAGATGAGTGCTATGGGAGAATTGAATTTCTTTCTGGGTTTGCAAGTTGAACAGAGGAAGGAGGGTATGTTTATCCATCAGATGAAGTACGTCTAAGATATTCTAAATCGCTTCGGGATGGAAGGAACAAAGCTGACCACTCATTTCAGTACTCCGATTCAAGTGAATCTCAATCTCGGACCGGGTACAGAAAGTGATACTGATGTGGATCCGACTTTATATCGGGCCATGATCGGGTCACTCATGTATTTAACTGCTTTTGGACCAGACATAATGTTTGTTGTGTGTATTTGTGCTAGGTTTCAAGCCAATCCGAAAGAAATGCATATGAAAGCTGTGAAGCGGATTCTGAGATACCACAAGTCGAAACTGAATGTGGGACTTTGGTATCACGCTAATGGTGATCTAGAATTGGAAGCATTCACGGATTCAGATTATGGAGGTTGCAGCTTGAATCGAAAGTCAACAACTGGAGGTTGTCAGTTCCTTGGAGGGAGGCTCGTATCCTGGCAATGCAAGAAACAGACTTCGGTAGCCGTGTCAACGTGGGAGGCCGAATATGTGGCTGCTGGTAGTTGCTGTTCACAGGTTTTGTGGATACAACAACAATTGTGGGACTACGGTTTGACATATACTCTTACTTCATTAGGATATATAACCAATCTACTATTTCTATAACTAATAATCCAGTTAAACACAGTAAAATAAAGCACATAGACATAAGACATCATTTTATACGTGAATGTGCTGAAAGAACTTAATAAAGCTGGTAGAAGTGGTAACGGAAGATAATAATGCTGATTTATTTACTAAAGCTTTTGATAAGTAACGCTTTGAGTTGTTAATTCAACTGAATGGTATGCGTAATCTAGAGTAACTTGACCTTAGTGTATTTTTTTCCTTTTATAGTAAGTTAGGAGTTAAGTAGAATTTATTTCCTTTTATAGTAAGTTAGAAGGTTACTTTATTAGCTTATTCTTATTTTTGAAAATCAAAAGAAAAAAAGAGAGAAAACCATAAAAACCTCAAAAAAAAGAGAATATTAGAAAATGAGTTAAGTATTAGATACATAGGTTCAAAGTGATGAAAATTAGCACAGTCGATACAATCTCTAAGTGTTAAGCTTTCACACATAATGCACCTTAAACTCTAAGTGATATACATTTTCTAGTTTGTTGTTTTGGTAGGCATAATACACAAAGGAAATCTCAAAAGCTAATAAAATATTCAAGAAAAAGTCATATGTGTAACTAACTTAGATGTATGACCTAATGGTCTTAATTTTTATGTTAGAGACATACAGAAAATGATTCTAAATGAGGTATGCAAATTTTCTGGAGGATGTATAGCCACATCAGATACATCTTAACGAAAAGAAAAGAAAAGAAAAATTATGATAGTAAGGAGAGAGTCAAAACAAGTCACTTTGTTGTACGTAAGTACAGACCTGTTACCTCTGGTTTGACTCGAGTTAGCAAGATAAGTGGCTATGTTGTACGTCAGTACAGACCTGTCACCACTGTCTTGCTAGCTTTAAATAAACCTTAAGACAAACTAAGACACTCTGTTGTATGTAAATACAGAACTGTGTCCAACGTTTGCCTTTTAAAGAAAAATTGCAATACCGAAAAGTTATAATCGTTGTGTGTATGACTTGATCATAGAAGTATGTCTAAGTATGGCACACATATCGTAATGTCTTGATAAATAAAAAGGCCCCTAGATATTCCAAAGTGTAACATGTTTAAAGGGAAAATAATACCAACAATCGCCTTGGAATGTATATCACGACAAACAATCAAAGGAATCAAAAAAAATATTCCTAAGTGTGAAAGTGAAATACTGAAAGTGTGTTTGACATCGCTATCTTATTGAACCTTTGTTAGGCACAAAAAGGCCTCAGTCAAACCTGTTCTATATCTGAGGGGGAGATTTTATAATCAAACCTGTTGATACATTTGAAGGTTGAATTTAAGGCCTGTTATATGCCTTATTGAAACCTGAAAATGATTTGCAATATCAGTCTAAAGCTGTTCTATACGTTGCATGTGTTGCAACCAAGACAGTTTGTCCAAGCTGATCAGTCTGCTGATCAGGCTGGACATAAACTGTCTACGCTGCTCTACACTGTTGAGCAGCTTGGGCATTTTTAAAGTGTTCTGTTCTTTGTGAACAGAACCTGTTCTTTGTGAACAGGCTAAACACTTTATGGAATTTGTTTCCAAGTCATCATGTATTGTTTTTAACTACCAGATCAGTTTACACAGTTGAAGACAAAGTGGAAAGCAGAACCGCTCAGCCTGCCCAAGCTGTTCTGTTACATGAAGACAAACGGATATTTGAAAAAGGGTGACAGACCTTTTTCTTATATCAAAATAGGCCTTTACAAGGAAGAAAGACGCAAAGTTGACATTCCTAAAATGGTTAAAGGCAATGCAACAGTAGAAAGTAAAAAGACAAAAGTTCTGCACAAGAGAAGGCAAGTCTGCTTTTCAGAAAAGTGCAGAAAAGTTATATTGTCTTTTCAAACAAGACTTCTCCTTTTTCATTCTGCCCAATGAAGATGTTTCTCTTAGATCCTCTAAGTGAGTATAAAAGGAAGCTTCTAAGGTCAGAAAGAATGTGAAGAAAGCTAAGTGCTTAAACCAAGAGTGAACGTGCAAGTGTGATATTCATGCATGCAAATCTTCTGTAAACAAGCTTCTGTGTGTCTAAGCTGTTTACCTAAGCTGTTCCTTAAAGTCTTGTAAAATACAGTGAGTGCATCTTAGTGAGTGTGTTCATTGTAATCTAGTTTGAGTGTGTCTTAGACTAGAAACCATACTGTTGTATTCTGTCATCTCAGCTTGAACAATTCCGCAGTCAAGCTTGTTTGTAATTAACATTTGTTGATAATACATACAAACATTGAGAAAAAGAGTGTGTAGTTTTTAAATACTGTATTCACCCCCCCTCTACAGTTTATTACTATATACTTTGGGAACCTTTCGGGACCTACAACTGGTATCAGAGCAGTTTAGAGTGTGTGTCATTCTAGATCTCTCATAATCCCAAGTTTCCATGGACAACAGTGCTGCAAACTCTTCTTACTATGACAATGGCTCTATGGGCAAGCCTCCAAAATTTAATCATCAAAACTTCTCTGGTTGGAAGTGCAGAATGATGCTCTATTTAGAGAATCTGGATGTACAACTGCCAGAGATAGTGATGGAGGGTCCCTATGTGCCAACCTCTGTTACTACAATAACTCCAGCGGTTGAAGGAGCTGCTCCTGAAATCAGGACCTTTGAGAAAGCAAAAGCTCAATGGTCTGATGAAGACAAGAGAATGGTAGCTCTGGATGCAAAGGCCAGAAACAACCTGGTCATTTCTCTTCCTGATGATGTGTTCAAGCAGGTTGAGAAGATGAAGACTGCAAAGGAGATGTGGGATACTCTGTGTACCGTCTATGATGGACCCACAATCACACTGGACAACAGGATTAACAATCTTGTTAGACAGTATGAACTCTTCTTTGCCAAACCAAAGGAGTCTCTCACAGAAACCTACACCAGGTTCACTGCTCTGGTGAATGATCTCAAAGCTGTTGGGATCACCAAGGACAGTCTTACTTTGGTGAACAAGTTTCTGGACATTTTACCTGAGGAGTGGAACTATTTCTCAACCATCCTAAGAAACTCAGGTACTATCAGAAGTATGGATCTGGTCAATCTGTATGGATCCTTACTGAATGATGAACAATCAAGGCAGCAAAAGAGGAATGCCTTGGAAATGTCCAGAAGAGGTACTGCCTTTGTGGCTAATGTGAGACAGTCTGTTAATCAGGTGAGTGATGTGTTCACTCAACCTGATCAACAGGATGATGATAAGGAGGAGGTGTCTGAAGAAGAAGAAGCTGCAGATCTTACTGAACAAGATGATGAGCAAATGATAGCTATGCTTGTCAAAAAGTTCAGCAAGAGAAGATTTGGAAGAAGTATGCTACAAGGAGGTGCAAGTGCTGGCAAAAAGAAAGCATTTGACAAATCCAAGGCTGAGTGCTTCAAGTGTGGCAAAACTGGCCATATAGCTGCTGACTGTGTGTCAAAAGCTGTTGGTCAGTCATCCAAACCTATCAAGACTAACAGGGATGATGGCTATAGGGTTAAGTACCTTATGGCCATGGCTAAGCTGAGGAAATTGGAAAACTCTGTGTCTTCCAATCGCCAGAAGGGACTCATGGCTGAGACATGTGACTGGGAGGAATCTGATTCATCATCTGATGAAGAAGATAATCAGTGTCTGATGGCCAACTCTGATGTTCCATCAACAAGCAGTTTCAAACAGGACATGGCTGAAGCTGAAGCCTTCAGCAGCTTGGAGAACTGGAATCCTACAATGATGTATAAGGTAAAAAATTTTATGGCTTACAGTTCTGAAGAAAAAGTTAAAATGTTTGAATATATGCTTGTTGATCTGAAAGCTGCTGTTGAGAAGCATGATGCTTTATTATCTGAAATCTCTAAGCTTAAAGCTGATCTTAAAACTAAATCCAGTAAACTGGACAGTTTCCATAAGTTGGAAACTGAGCTTGATGAATTAAAACACATCAACTCCATTTTACTGGAAGAAAAGAGAGAAACAGATATAAAGCATGCTAAGCTTCAAAAGATAGTTGACTCTTGGTGCCAATCTGCACAAAAAGTCAGCCATTGTATCAGTCAACAGATTCCTGCTCAAATCCAAGCCTATCTTGGAGGGGATCTTGACACAGCAGCTTCCATTGTTGAAATAAGTAATTTGAAAGAAGACTTGTCCACTCTTGGTGAACTTCCAAATACATTCATCCAAAATGTGAATGGTAAACTTATTTCAACAAACAGGTTTGTCAGGCCTCAAAATACTGACAGCTTGTGTGAACTCAGCTCAAAAGCTGATGTTGGAGTTTGTTCTCCAAAACAGCCTGCTAAGTGCTATGCTAGCTCACACAAGCAGAAGAAAGGAAAACATGCTCAAACTGAAGCTGTGGATGCTAAGCCTGTTGACAAAACAGGTTCAGAGTCCAAAGCTGTTGGTAAAAAGCATGTTAATCCTTTTGATGCTAAACATTTTGAAAATAAGTTTTCAAAAAGTAAGCAGCCTGTTTTCAACAAGGGTAAGTCTCAGGTTGAAAACAAAACTGCTGTGATTTCAAATAAGTTTTCAAATCATGGTGGTAAGTTGGTTTTAAATGAAAATAAGTTTTTCAAAACCAAACACAGTGAGTATGCTGATAGGCAGCATAAATCACAACTCAGTAGGGGCAAAGGCAAAGCCATTGCTCAAACTGAGACAACTGGGAATAAGTTTCCCAAACCTGTGGAAGCTCAAAGGCCAATCAAGCTTCCTGTCTTTGACATCTGTCCTCCCAAAAAGAGGAAAGAAGAGACAGTCAAAGCTGTGGCCTCTGAACTTACCACACAAGCTGTTGATTCTGCAAAAATTGCTAAACCTGCTGAAAGAATCAACAAAAACAGTTCAGAATGTGTTTCTGAAGGACCTTCTTCCAAAAGCACCAAAAAGAGAAAATGTTATAAGTGTGGTAAGAAGACACATCTGGCCAAGGACTGTCCTGAATCTGAGGACATGAGGCCTGTTGGCTCTGCTGTTTCCCTCACAGCTGTTACAAGCAGTGGTGGAAATGACATAGTCACTGAGGATGGTATTCAAACTGATACCATTCAAATAGGGAATATTAGTGTGGACATTCAAAATCCATCAACAAGTGTTGATGAAGTAGGAGAACTCATCTGTGTGATGAGTTCCCCTAAAAATAACTAATAATTCTCTTCTCACTCTGCAGGAAAAACAACCTTCCCAGGTTTGGTACTTGGATAGTGGCTGCTCAGGGCACATGACAGGTTGTAAAGAACTGCTGAGTGATCTCAGGCCTGAAAAAGGGCCAAAAGTCACCTTTGGTGACAATGTACAGGGATCCACTGAGGGATATGGAACTCTTAAAGCTGGTGCTGCAGTGTTCAAAAGGGTAGCCTATGTGGTTGGGCTAAAACATAACCTTGTTAGCATAAGCCAACTGTGTGATGCTGGCTACAAGGTTAACTTTGATGAGCACCTGGGTTACATATTGGATTCCCAAGGCAAAGTTGTGCTGTGTGCTCAACGAAAGAAAGGTGTATATGTTGTGGATATGCATTCTGCTGATCCCACAACTGAAACCTGTTTTCTCACAAGAACCAACGCTGATCTAAACTGGTTATGGCATAGAAGATTGTCACACCTGAACTTCAAGAACATCAATAAACTCTGTAAGAAAGAGTTGGTGACAGGTTTGCCTTCTATTACTTTTGCCAAAGATAGATTATGCACAGCTTGTGAGAAAGGCAAGCAGAGAAAAACATCTTTTAAATCCAAACATAATTCTCTATTGATACTCCACTCTTCTTAATCCATATGGACTTGTTTGGACCTATTAATGTCCCAAGTCTAGGAGGAAGAAGATACACTCTTGTAATGGTTGATGAGTTCTCCAGGTACACATGGGTGATCTTTTTGAAGAGCAAAGGAGAGGCTGCGAGAGAAATTATTGGATTTGTTAAAAAGATGGAAATGCTGAACTCTGCCCAAGTAAAGCAGCTTAGAAGTGATCATGGTACTGAATTCAGAAACAGTACTCTTGAAGACTTCTGTGAAGAGAAAGGTATCAATCAAAACTTTTCAGCAGTAAGAACTCCTCAACAAAATGGAGTTGCTGAAAGGAGAAACCGAACTCTCATTGAAGCTGCCAGAACCATGCTGTGTGCATCAGGTTTGCCTTCATCATTTTGGGCTGAAGCTGTCAACACTGCCTGCTTAACTCACAACGCCTCCTTATGTGGTGACAAGGTTCAACAAGACTCCCTATGAGCTGCTCAAAGGGAGAAAGCCAAATGTCAGTTATTTTCATGTGTTTGGATGTCCCTGTTTCATTCTGAATCAAAGGGACCAGCTGTCGAAATTTGAACCTAAAGCTGATGAAGGTGTGTTTGTTGGCTACTCTGCTATCTCCAAAGCCTACAGGGTATACAACAACAAAAGAAGGGTGATAGATGAATCTATCAATGTCACCCTTGAAGAGTCCAAGAATGCCTCCACCAAAGCTGTTCCTGAATCAGTTTCAGGAGAACTTAACTTTGATGATCTGATGCATTCAATCAATGAAGAGGACTCAAACGCTTCCATAAACCAGTGTGGGAACTGATACATCATGATGGGACATGATGATGATTATGTCAAACACCCTGTGTGCATAAATTGTACTGATTAATTACAACTGCATGTCCATGAACCTATCAATGTTATTCCCCCGTCCTTGCTGATATGTTCCAAGTGGTCAGGACATGTTCAACAAGTGAACAGGCTCAAGACAACAGTTTGTCTGAAAATCTTGAGAGCTGTTCAACAGGACCTGCTGAAGATGTTAACAACTCTGGTAAGTCATCATTGAAAAATGATCCTAAGTGGATCAGGTGTCACCCCAATGATCAAATAATTGGTGACATCAATAAAGGGATACAAACTCGGTGGGACAGCTTAGGGAACTTTTGTATGTTCTCTAGTTTTGTTTCACTGATGGAGCCAAAGAAGGTTGATGAAGCATTAAAAGATGCCAATTGGATCACTGCCATGCAAGAAGAGCTCAATCAGTTTGAGAGAAACAGTGTATGGAAGCTGGTCCCTGCTCCTAAAGGTAAAACTATAATTGGCGCTAAATGGGTTTTCAGGAATAAGATGGATGAGCAAGGTCATGTCATTAGAAATAAGGCAAGACTGGTTGCTCAGGGCTACAGACAGGAGGAAGGAATTGATTATGATGAAACATTTGCTCCTGTGGCCAGGCTAGAAGCAATTCGTTTGTATCTAGCCTACGCTGCTCATAAGAGCATTAAGGTATTTCAAATGGATGTGAAGAGTGCATTTTTGAATGGGACGCTGCAAGAAGAAGTATATGTCAAGCAGCCTCCAGGTTTTGAAAATGAACAACACCCAGGTTTTGTCTATAAGTTAGACAAAGCTCTCTATGGTCTCAAACAAGCCCCTAGAGCCTGGTATGACACTCTTACTGAATTCCATTATGAGCAATGGGTACTCCAGAGGTAAGTGGATACACATTGTTCCTAAAGAAGGTTGAAGTTGATTATTATGCTTGTCAAATTTATGTGTATGCCCTAATATTTGGTTCTACTAATGAGCAACATGCAAGAATTTTTCATTACTCATGAAATCCAAGTATGAAATGAGTATGATGGGAGAACTAACTTTCTTTTTAGGATTACAGGTTAAACAAACCTCAACTGGAATTTTCATAAATCAAAGAAAGTACACTTTAGATCTTTTGAAAAAGTTTAAATTTGATCAAAGTTCTCCTATTAAAACCCCAATGGCAACCAATGTCAAATTGGATGCTGATGCCAGTGGCAAAGCTGTTTCAGTAACAGCTTACAGAGGCATGATTGGGAGCTTGCTATACTTGACTGCTAGCAGACCTGATATTATGTTTGCCACCTGTTTATGTGCTAGGTTCCAAGCTAATCCAAAGGAATCACATCTTGCAGCTGTTAAAAGAATCTTAAGATACCTGAAGGGTACTCCAGGTTTGGGTCTTTGGTATCCCAAAGACTGCGAAGCCTTGAACTAACAGGTTATTCAGATTCCTGATTTTGCAGGCTGCAGGTTAGACAGGAAAAGCACAACAGGTGGATGTCAACTCCTGGTGGAAATTTGATCAGTTGAGATTAGCAAGAAGCAGAACTCAGTGTCCACTTCTACTGCTGAAGCTGCAATATATTGCTGCTGGAAGCTGCTGTGGGCAGATTCTGTGGATCACATCAAGCTTGAAGACTATGGGCTTGTGTATAGGAAAACTCCTATTCTGTGTGATAACACAAGTGCCATAGCCATCTCCAACAATCCAGTATTTCACTCAAGAACAAAGCATATTGAAGTCAGACATCACTTCATCAGGGATCACATCCAAAAAGGTAATGTGGAGGTAAGTTTTATTTCCACAAATGAACAACTTGCAGACATTTTCACCAAACCTCTGGATGAAACAAGGTTTAATTACCTTGTCAGCAAGCTGGGCATGTTAAACAAGAGTGACTAAGTGTCTCTCAACGGTCTAATAATTCGTATGTCTCACACTGCTCAAGTTTCTCTGAACAGCTTAGACAGAACAGGTTATACATGTTCTGTACTTAGTCATTTGTCTGAAAAACTTGAACAGCTTGAACATACAACAGGCTGAACAAAAACAGTTTAACCTGTTTATTCGTCCAGCCTGCTCTGATGGTTCAGTCTTCAACCTGTTCACTTCTTCACACTATAACCTGTTCATCTATTGAACTCAACCTGTTCTCACAAAGGAGAGCAGGCTGAAGGAACAGTTTGAAGGAAGAACAGCTTGAAGACTGAGACCCTTGTTGACCCTGATCATCACAGGTTTGACCATCAGCGTAGACCAACAGTTTAATTACCTTTCTTCATAATTAAGTTTCTTAAATTATGTTTTATTTAACTTAATTACTGCGGATAATGTATGTTACGTGTGTTAGTGATCAAAAAGGTCAAGTGGTCTGACAATGTTTCTGACATGGACAACCGTTCCGTTTTCCGTTAACAAACATTTCAAATCAAACCGCCCAAATCTTTTCTCTCTCATACACACGACCATTCAAAATCCTATAAATACCACCATACTGTTTCATCTTCGTCTTCCTCATCATTCCCAGAAATTCTCAAGAACCCTAAAATCGACTAAGTGTCTTTTGCTTCCTCAAACCTTCAAATTTCCCAAATGGCTCACAGACCCAATCCCTTTCTGCCAGTTTTCGTTAGTGAGGATGTTGTTAAACATCCTTCTGTCACCACGATGCTGACCCTGAAACCCACCAACTACATAGCAAACCTCACAATCCCCAAAAACTATGTGGGGAAGGGTTACGATCAAATGGTGGAATTTCTGCAAGTTCATCCGTTGAACTATGCCCTGACTGCATCTCCTGGTGTCCTGTACCAGGAGATGGTATACGAGTTCTGGTATACCTGCTCCTACAATCCAAACACTAAGGTTATCAGAGGTACTATTCTCAATGGGACTCAAACCATTGAGATTACAGTCGATCTTTTGAGGGAAGTTCTTCATCTTCCAGTGGCTGAGACCTATGATCTCCCTCAGCCTGAAAATGAGCAAATGGGCAATCTGCTACGCTTCTGTGGTGTGGCAGAACCCAAGGTTGGAGCTACTCTGTACAGGAAGGAGTTATCACCTACATATAATTTCCTATTTGCCTCTGTGGCAATGTCGTTCAGCAGCAAGGTTGGTTCCTTTGACCAACTTAGTAGAGATGAAGTGCCGATAGTCCTTCAGCTGGTGGATGGGACTACACTTGACATGGCCAAATGGATCTTCTTGAACATGAGAAACCTGGTACAACAAGAGACAAGACCAGCAGCTGTCAGATATCCCAGGTTCCTGAGTCTCATCTTCTGCCATGTCTGTGGTGAGCATCTATATCACTCTCAACCTCTACTTAAAACTGCTGCATTCCCTGTGATAGGGAATAGGGTATTTCATACTCCTGTACTGGAAAATGAGCCTCCTCTCTCAACACCAATGAGGAGGCTGTTGGGTTTAGTGGAAGGACCCTCTGCTGTGAGGGTGGATCCAGTCACTGCTGCTCCCGGTGGAAAATCCAAAGCCAGGTCTAAGTTAGTAAAAAGGACTTTGGCAGCTGAAGCTGGGCCTGCTAAAAAGAAGGCCAAAACAGCTCAAGCTGAGTCTGCTCCCTTAGCCTCTGTGGCTGAGGAAGAGCAGATTCCTCACCCTGGCTCATCTGTTGAGCCTGAAGCCTTTGTGGCTGGTGCCTCTGTGGCACAAGAGACTATGGAACAGTCCAGCCCCACTGTTCCTGACCCAGTCTCCCATCCAGTCCAAACAGATCCCCTCTCCTCTCCACAATCACCCACTTCATCCATTCGTTATCAAAGAAAATCCGTAGCCAAAAAGAAACTAGCCCAGAAAACAGTCTCCTCTGTTCCCTCTCAACAGGGTTCAGTTGTAAAAGAAGCAACCCAAGCTGCCTCTCCTGTTTTGGGAGAAGGTTCAGCTCATTTGGAGCCTGCTTCACTCCAGCCTGAGTCACCCTTGAGTCAGCCTAGACCCTCTGGTTCCTCCCAACAGGAACCAGTTGTACAAATGGAGATACCCACATCAACTATCCCAGCCTCCCAACAGGCTGAGGATATTGATAGACAGGAGCCCTCTCCACTCCACACTGAGTCCACACTGTCCCCCACTCATATCTCCTTACACCCTGAGTCTGCACGAGGTGCCCACGCTGCTGATATAGACCAATCAGCAGCTCAGCCTCAAACTTCTGTTCCCCATGATTCAGCTGTTCAACACCAAACAGCTGCTGAGGGACCAACAACACAAGCTGATGAACCTCAGGGATCATACCATCCCTCTGGTGAGGCTGATCCCTCATTGCAAATTCCATCAGCAGGTTTCACCACTGCTGATGTTGAAATGCATATCCCATCTCCCCATGATGAGGTGCCTTTAGACCAAGGCACTGCAGAGGGAACCACCACTGGTCTTCATGAGGGTGCTGCAACACAAGCAGCATCTGAGAGGCCCCAAACATCATCTCCTTCTCCTAATGATGCAGCTACAGCCGCTGCTGAAGGACCCCTTGATCCCTCTAACCTGGGCCACCTTACTTTTTCCCAGGCTATGGAACTATTGTCCAAAGTTTCTCTTCCTTCTCCCTCTCATCCTCAAACACCAGCCTCATCATCATCTTCTCCATCTACTCACTCCAAACAGTCCACCCATACACCACCATCTCCCAAAAACCTGCCTTTGAAGGATCAGCTTTCATTGCTGACCAACAAAGTTGGTTCTTTGGAACATACCATGCACTCCCTATCATCCATAATCTCAGACTCTGTGTCTGAGCAGCTCAAAGGATTCTTTGATACGTTTAAAGAATCCTTCCCAGTTACTCCACAAGCTGACCACTCTCCACAGCTGCTTGCACTCACTGCACAGCTGCAAAATGTATCCAACTCTCTTTCCTCTATCCTCTCCTCACACCAGGACTCTGTGTCCTCTATGACAGCTATTTCTCAACAGCTGTCCTCTCTCCTCACTTCCTGTAATACTACCATTCCTTCCACATTGGCCAGCCTGAACACTCTTATAGGTTCTCTATCAAATTCTGTGTCATCAAACCTTGCTGATGTGCAAGATTCTCTTGAACTTCATCTTGCACAGCTCCAAAGTTTGTTGTTCACAGCTTCTGATAGAGACAACATTGTTAAGCTGACCACTTTTGCTGATTCCCATGCTTCTTCTCTTCAAAACTGTCTTTCCCAGCTTGGTGAGGTGAAGGACAACTTGGCTTACTTAGTGAACAGCCTTGTTGGTCCTAAACCTCCCAAACCTGCTGGCAAGCCTGCTGACTTTGTGTCTTCGGGCAGACCAGGGGTTGAAGTCGCTGCATCATCTCCTTCAAAGGGGGAGAAATCATCTGCCTTGAAGACTAAGTCTAAGGGGGAGAAGATTCCTTCTCCTAAGGAGATACCAGTGTCTGCAACCCAAACTGATCAACCAGCAGAAACAGGTGCAGCTGAAGGTGCTTCCCAAGCTGCTATGCCTACTCAGGCTGGCTCTCCAAACCCTGCTCAGTCTAAGGGGGAGGAAGTCATTCCTGAGGACAGGCCTAGCAGCAAAAGAAGGCACCTTATTCTTTCAGAAGAAAAAGAAGAAGAAGAAGAAGAAAGTATTCCTGAAGCTGCTGTCCCTAAAGCAGCAGCTAAAGGAAAAGAAAAGGCAGCGGTGGATCCTATTGAGCAGAAACAGGCAGAAACTCAGTTTCACAAAGCCAGAGCCAAAGAGATGGGCCTCCCTATGCACAAATACTTTGAGTTTAGGGAAGAACAACTTAAGGCTCTGGAAAAGTTAAGAAAAGAAGAACAATCTGCCAAAGCTGCTAAGTCTCTTGCCCTCCAAGAAGCAAAGAAAATAAAAATGTCTACCTTGGAGGTGCAAAAGAAAATAATGGAAGCTGCCAAGCAATCAGCAGGAGAAAAAGGGAAGGAAGTGAAAAAAGGTACTCAGGTCTCAGTGACCAAATCAACAGTACCTTCTGCCAGAGCCAAATTCCATTTTGACAACTTGGCCAAAAAGAAATTTCATGATGTTGCTACTAGAAGGCTGGCCAAGGAAGGAATTGTCAAAGCTGTTCCCATATCAAGAAAAGGCACTCAGTGGAAACTTCAGATCACAAGGATGGGTGCAACAGGCCCTGAATTGGAATCATATGATCACGCTGATGTGGCTCAAATGGGGTACAGGGAATGGGTGGAACTGGCAGTTGCCCTGAGCCAGTCTAAGTCAGAAACGGCTAAGACTATCAGGGCATACATAAAGAAGCTGATGGAGAGAGTGAGTGAGTTGGGCCTGATCCCTAAAGAAGTCAAAGAGGGTGGCTCTGTGACATCCCCTAAAATCAAGGCCAGAAGGAAAAAGAGAGATTCAGAGCTGGAAGAACTCCTTATGATGATTGAACAAGGAGATTATGCTGTGGAAATTAAAGGAGTTGACCACAGCCTGCCTGAAGGGGTTGAATTTGAAGATGGCAAAGTGATTGAAGAGCCTGAGTTAGGGGCATTTTTTGTGGATCCCTTATCTCAGAAGAAATGTTTTCAAAGAGCTTCTGACCTACACAAAGTTGGTCTTAAGCAGCTTGCAGCCTTCAGGATTGCCACCTCCTTCAGTCAGTCCAGCCAATGGAGAGCAGCTGTCTGGGAAGAGCTGAAAGGATTTTATGACAGAGGTGAGCTCCAAAGTTCTAACTTTATGTTTCTTACAGCTGAACTTGAAGAACATGAAGAAACAAGGGAAGAACTTTTAAAAAGATTCAAAGAAGGGATGCCACCCCCTGTCGAATGAAGTCCACCTGCCATCTGGGTAGGTGAAGAATGGAAGCTGTCCATTAGTTGGACAGGCTTGCCATTATCTGCTCCCGTCTCAAACAGTCCAAATCTTGTACATTAGTTGTACATTCTGTACATTAGTTGTACACAATTACATTAGTTGTAATTTTTTTTTATTTTTTACATTAGTTGTAAAATACATTAGCACATTAGTTGTACTTTTGTAAGAACATATGTTGTTCAAATATAGTCAAGAATCAGTGTATATATAAACTGATCTTTTACTTTACTGTAATGTTGTAATTTTATTTCAGCAAATGTACTGTAAAAATATATAGTGATTTTTGACAAAACCAGCTTGGACTGGTTATTGCAAATAGGGGGAGATTGTTAGGCACAAAAAGGCCTCAGTAAAACCTGCTCTACATCTGAGGGGGAGATTTTATAATCAAACCTGTTGATACATTTGAAGGTTGAATTTAAGGCCTGTTATATGCCTTATTGAAACCTGAAAATGATTTGCAATATCAGTCTAAAGCTGTTCTATACGTTGCATGTGTTGCAACCAAGACAGTTTGTCCAAGCTGATCAGTCTGCTGATCAGGCTGGACATAAACTGTCTACGCTGCTCTACACTGTTGAGCAGCTTGGGCATTTTTAAAGTGTTCTGTTCTTTGTGAACAGAACCTGTTCTTTGTGAACAGGCTAAACACTTTAAGGAATTTGTTTCCAAGTCATCATGTATTGTTTTTAACTACCAGATCAGTTTACACAGTTGAAGACAAAGTGGAAAGCAGAACCGCTCAGCCTGCCCAAGCTGTTCTGTTACATGAAGACAAACGGATATTTGAAAAAGGGTGACAGACCTTTTTCTTATATCAAAATAGGCCTTTACAAGGAAGAAAGACGCAAAGTTGACATTCCTAAAATGGTTAAAGGCAATGCAACAGTAGAAAGTAAAAAGACAAAAGTTCTGCACAAGAGAAGGCAAGTCTGCTTTTCAGAAAAGTGCAGAAAAGTTATATTGTCTTTTCAAACCAAGACTTCTCCTTTTTCATTCTGCCCAATGAAGATGTTTCTCTTAGATCCTCTAAGTGAGTATAAAAGGAAGCTTCTAAGGTCAGAAAGAATGTGAAGAAAGCTAAGTGCTTAAACCAAGAGTGAACGTGCAAGTGTGATATTCATGCATGCAAATCTTCTGTAAACAAGCTTCTGTGTGTCTAAGCTGTTTACCAAAGCTGTTCCTTAAAGTCTTGTAAAATACAGTGAGTGCATCTTAGTGAGTGTGTTCATTGTAATCTAGTTTGAGTGTGTCTTAGACTAGAAACCATACTGTTGTATTCTGTCATCTCAGCTTGAACAATTCCGCAGTCAAGCTTGTTTGTAATTAACATTTGTTGATAATACATACAAACATTGAGAAAAAGAGTGTGTAGTTTTTAAATACTGTATTCACCCCCCCTCTACAGTTTATTACTATATACTTTGGGAACCTTTCGGGACCTACAATATATATATATATATATATATATATATATATATATATATATATATATATATATATATATATATATAGGTGGGTTCAATGGAAAACCACTATGCACCTGAAAACTATGGAAACCTACGCATACCGTCCGATTGGTGCATTTCATGAAAAACGCGGTGGCATGATCGTAAATAAGGTGATGCATCACGCGGGATTTTGATGCATCACGCGGAAAATTTGATGCATCATGCGGGATTTTGATGGATCACGCGGGGAATTTGATGCATTTGTGGCGGTGCAGTGCGGTTTTCACAAGTTTTCAGGTGCATGGTGGTTTTCCATTGAACCCCCATATATATATATATATATATATATATATATATATATATATATATATATATATATATATATATATATATAGGGGTGGGTTCAATGGAAAACCACTATGCAACTGAAAACTATGGAAACCTACACAAACCGTCCGATTTGGTGCATTTCATGAAAAACGCAGTGGAAAGATCGTAAATAAGGTGATGCATCACGCGGGATCTTGATGCATCACGCGGAAATTTTGATGCATCGCGCAGGATTTTGATGCATCGCGCGGGGAATTTGATGCATTTGTGGTGGTGGAGTGAGGTTTTCACAAGTTTTCAAGTGCATGGTGGTTTTCCATTAATCCCCCCTATATATATATATATATATATATATATATATATATATATATATATATATATATATATATATATATATATATATATATATATATATATATATATATATATATAGAGGGATGTTCAATTGAGAACTTTTGAGCATCGAGGTAAAAAAGTACTTATACCATCCATTAGATCAAAGAATTGTATGGACTAGATTAAATGGCAACAGGGTAAATACTTGGACAATTTTATGCATCTTGTGCATTACAAAAAAACATGGAAGGGCATTTTGGGTATTGTGCATACCTCATTAAATTTAATATTTTAACAAATAACTAAATAATAAATGTTAAAATAAATTCAATTGATCACTTCCAAATTTAACAAAAGTCACTCACACAAATTCAAAAAGAATGATGGAGATATTGATGCATTTTATATTAATCGTTTAATTCGTGATGCATATCGGTCTTATATACACAAAATCTATACAATTCATGATGCATCGCTGTTAATCATCATCTTCATATTCATCGTTTATCATCATCGTTCATCATCTTCACATTCATCGTTTATCATCATCGTTCATCTATGCATAGTGTTCATCATGGTGCATCGTTGTTAATCATCAACATCATTGTTCCAATGGATGCATCAACGTGTTCATCATCATCTTCTTCGTTCATCGTGTTCTTCATGTTCATCGTGTTTCATCGTATTGTTCATCATCGATTGCATCTCTTGTTCATCATGTTCATCTGTAACATCCGGCATTAAACCAGGTTAGCAACTACGACCTAATCAGTATTTAATAGCCAATTATAACCTAATCAGTGGTCATTAGAAATTAATCAAAGTGATTAACAAGGTTCATGAAGAAATTCAACTCAAATAGAATCAAATTCATCGGTACGATGAATCGGGAAATCAATTAATCCGATCGATTTACGATATGAAGGATTAATTCAACTAAGTACATAATTAAATTAAGATTAGTAACACTAGTGATGCATTAATACCCTTACTTAACATTAATGATGCAAGACTAAAACAAATCATTAAACAAATGCATTCAAAAGTATTTATGAATTTACATAAAAAGGGAAATACAAGAATACATTCTAAATACATTTATACAAAAAAATGAAAATACATCAAAATATCTTCTAAAAATCTGCCCATAGGGAGGTACAAGTAGGTTTTGACTTCATAAAATCAAATCCTTTTCATCATCTTCTTTCATCTCATCGAACACTCCACTCAACCTCCATTTGAAAGACCAAGACTTTGCCTATAAATAGAGAGCTTCCCTTTCATTATTTTCACACCAAAACTCTTCCTTTTTCTCTCTAAAAATCGGATCCCACTACAAACATATTCATTCAAGTGTTCTTGGTGAAATTCAAGTGTTCTTGGTCCAAATCTTGCAAGAGTTCCAACTTCTTCTCAATTTCATACTCCAAATACATCAAAGTAATAACTTATTTTATCATACATTTATGTTTATATAAATCTTGCATAATATATATAATCACCGACAACAACAAGTTTCATAAAATCTCAAGTTTATAAGTTTCTAGTTTCTGTTTTTAAGTTGTTTCTTTAAATGTGTTTATGAATATATAAACACATCATAAAAGTGTTAATATTATAAAAACAGTAATATATATGTGTTTTATAACTTGTATACAAATAGTCTTTGAATAAACAACAAGAATCATAAGTTATTTCAAGTTTATAAACTGCGGATTTTCGGCAGAAATTTATGTCGACTTTGAAAAATCATAACTAATTCATAACTTATAATTCATAACTTAATGAAATGAGTTGATTCTTGTCTCAAAAGTTAGATCTATGTCTTAACTATAGATCTGGAAGTTTTCATAATTTATTTTGGAGTTTAAGACCTCCATAAATTATTTGGGAAACCGAAAGTTTGACAGCTCAAAAATGGCCAACATAGGGTTTTCAACAAGCTTTTTTCCCAAGCTAAACATATCGAAAAATGGCCATTCTTGACTTTAAAAATTCTTTGTATATAGTAGTTTAATGTCCAAGAAAACCAAAGCCTAAAACGTTTTGGAGCTTGGTCGAAAACAGCCTCAAAGTAGGCCGAAAAACCTTCGAAAAGCTGGAAAATTATATATATATAAACTTGACGTTTTAAGTGGGTTTTATTTATAAACTAGTAATGTTGGGTGATTTAGGACATAAAAATCTATAAATATACATATTATCATATATTAGAGATATTAAGTCTTTATTATCATTTAGGACTCGGTTAAACACATCCGGTTTCATCACCCATCAAACAACGCAAACTTGCATTTTTGCGCGTATTTTGCCATCACAAGCTCGGTGAGTCTTCATAGCCCCTATTTTCACTATCTATTGGGGTGGAAATACATGCACTATTTTCATATGGACATCAAAACTGTTTATTTTTTTTATATGTATTACATGTGTGGATCCATCAGCCCTCAAATCATGAACCGTTAATTGCATTTATTTGTAAGCGCGAATATATTGTGGATAGATCTATCGGGAGTCATGTCCCCCATTCGGGTTAGTTCGGCTCAGCTAACAGCGGGTGCATATATATTCAACACACGGTATTACCTATTGGAAAACTGCACATGGCAAACTCATTTAATTAAGCTTCGGTTGCATAATGGTTTGTGTAATACATACACGGAATTTATGCTTTATAAATTCAAATCATCTGATAATGTCCATACAATTGGTCTTTTCGCGTAAACCTATGAGCTCACCAACAATTTGTTGACGTATTTTAGCATGTATTTTCAGGAGACTGAGACATGCACATATATCGGAAGTATTCCAAGGCTTCCGTTCATTTTGGAGTCGCATCATTTTCAAACTCGGAGATTTACTTGCATCTTTCCGGACAAACTAAATTGTGTATTTAAATCTTGGTATTTTAAGAGCTACTTACACTGTATTTTGGTTATGTAAAACAATATTATATTTGAAGTTAAATCAATGTATTTTTTAAAACGTCCATATAGTGGTCGTTCGTTATGATTATGATTATGCTTCTGCGACGTCATGCTTCGTTGCCAACCGGGGTAACGGGGTGTGACATCATCATTATCGTGTTCATCATCATTGCGGTGACGGCGGTGGTGGTGGTGGTTGGCGAGGTTCCTCGGTGCATATGGTGGAGAGAGAGAGGAAAAAAAAGAGAGATACGGTGGAGAGGTGGTTACAACAAAGGTGATGGTGGTGGTGGTGGTGTGGTGGATACGGTGGGGAGAGAGAGAGAGAGAGAGAGAGAGAAATAAATAAAGAGAGAGATATTAGGAGGTGATTACTTTTTTTGAATATTTATTCCTTATTTATTTCTAATTACCTATTATAATTAATTCCATATATTTAATTTTACATATTCAATATTCCGGGAATACCCTTAGTGCACCCTTGTTTGATTCTTTGGTGCAAAAAAGTTCCTGGAGGTTCCTCGGTGCATAAAAGTTCTCAATTGAATCTCAATCTATATATATATATTATTTACTAAAAATATATATATTATTTACTAAAAATAAAATGCACGGTTCCTTCATTTATAAAGGGTTTCAATTTAAAAGTAAGATACTCATTTAATTTAATTTTTTTAATTTTATATTTTATTTACTTATAATAAAAGCCAAAGACATCATTACCCAATGTTGATTTGTTTTAAAATAGTCAATTTTCGCTCATGGTCAATTGTACATTGTCTTATCTATAGTTAAAAGTAAACAACGTTTAAAAAATTTTGACGTCAGATAAGGATGTGTAACATCCTAAGATTTTAATTGTTGTAAATTGAGGTTATTTAGATTAATTATGTATTTAATGTAATCAAGTTGAATTATTAATGAAAGTTTATTTATTTGGAATTTAAAAGTCGATTGTTCTGTTTAAGTAATTAAGAAATTTTAGAATTTACCATTTATAAATAAGTATGATGAAATTTAAATGTTTGGTGGTAAAAATATAAGAATTGGAACTTCATTTAAACAAAATAGGCAAGTGGAGGGACCACTTTTGTAAATAACCAAAAGTTGGACATAAAAAGACTCTTGAAGTCTTGCAAGAGCTCATTTGCATCTTTTCATCTACCAAACACACCAAACTCTCTCTGAAGAATTCTGCTGAAATTCAGAAATTGTGGAAGGAATTCGTGGTTGAAGCTAAAAATACAGAGATTTAAGTCATACTTAAGGTAATGAATTATTGTTGGCATTTGGGGGTTTAGGGTTCATCTTAGATGAACTTAAAAATTAGAAAAAAAAAACAGAAATAAAATATGAGAAATTGTTGTTGCATGTATGTTTTTATAGTTGAAAAACATCATTTGAAGTCTCTAGAAGCATCAGAAACAAGAATCATCTACAAATTTAACCAAAAAGGTAAGAATTTTAATGTTGTATGAAGTTTAGTGTTCTTGAGGATATTCTTAATTTTTGGTTGAATCTGGAACGAAATAAGTGGTAAGGTTATGGAAAATGGTTTAGAAACACTCAATATATGTTAAAATTATCATTTGTATGGATTGTATGTTGATAAAAATGAAATTGGTGAATTTTTTAGCGAAAGTCGTAGGTCTTAATGTGCTGAACTGCACGTCGACTCATCGAGTCAGGCAGGGTGACTCGGTGAGTCGCTATGAACATCAATCTGAAAATATCTTCTAAGTGTTTGTGACCCGAACTTTGAATGGGTTTTATTTCGGGTATAAACTGGACCTACAAAGTTGAATCCGAACATCGGACCTCGACTCCACGAGTCGTGGTGAGTGACTCGGCGAGTCGATCACAGATCAAGCGAACTTCGGTTCTGATATAAGGGATTCGAACTTTTGGAATAAAAATTAGAATTTTTAGATAACCTTTACTTTAAGTAAGAACTTTTGATGATAAGAACTTCGGACCTAGTAAAGGTCCGAACTTCGGGTTTTAATTATGAACTTCGGATGGTGGATCCGAAGTTGGACTTTAACTTGTAAAATTTAATTAAAATTTATGGCATACAAGCACTGATGGTATTGTCCCTACTATTGAAATATTGTTGGTAACTGTGATTCCGGTTGAAAGCCCAAGGAAAAATAATAATTAATTGAAGCTTATTAACGCACCCACTATGAGTACTTAGATTTTATATGTCTACATTTGTTTTATGCTACCTGATGTTCATTGAGGCATGTTGATTCATTTTCGTTTGGCTCTCTACTAACTTGTGTTTATTTTGATGCACATTGTTTCTTGATTACATGTTATTACATGTTTCGCTTTCTTTGTTGTGCATCAATGTGATGGGCTTTCAAACTTTAACTAATAATTCGATGCTACCGAGGCTATATGACCTGAAGCAGATCCCTCTATGGTCCCGAAGGGTAGGTGTAGTATACTCGATGGTAAATTATGCCTCAATTGAAATTTGTGTATTCCGTGCAAGGGCACTGTGGAGCTGTGTACTCATATGTGTTTCCGTACTTCGTGTACGAAGGGGTGCACGACGTTTGTCTCCTGTGTGACTCATGTTTGCTGTATAAAGACTTGTAGAATATATAATCTTTGTACTAACTAAGCAATCGTTTATCCTTTAGTAGTTCACATTTTTCAAGGAAAGGTAAATCTGTTGTTGGACTTTCTAGCTATGTCATTTGTTGAAGTACTTGAGGATCTCTACTACTCAATCGGTAACTGAATAATGGAGACTCCATTAGAATCATTTGGGATGGTTGTAATAAAGTTTGAGTAAGTAGAATTAGAATGGAACCATGTAGCACTATATTATGTTTGACCTTAACTTTATTTATGTATTTTCCAATTTCATGTAATGTATTAAGCATTTGGGATTAATGTTTGATTATGAGTTGTGTGATTAATCCTGGGTGACGTGTTTTATGGTTATTGTGGCAAGGGTGTCACATGATGGTAGTTAGCAATAAAACAACAAATGTTGTGTATAAAGAAGTATTTTTCAATATATGATTTATCCTAAATACATACGTTATATTTTTTTATATCTTATAAGGTGTTATGTAAGTGATAGGTCACGGGTTGGAATCCCGTCGGACGCAAGTTGAAATTTAGGTGGAGAAAGCAAGTCTTGGGGCAAAGGAGTAGGAGTAGGATAGGTTGTCGTTCAAAAAAAATCTGTAAGTTTTAATAAATAAGTAAATAGATATTACTTGTTTTTCATTTATGATGTTACTTGTCAACATATATTAATGGCACATATATCTTAATTAAACTTTTTATTATATTTATTACCATAAATTAACATAATATAACAACATTGATATTGAAAATAAAAAATGACTTAATATAAATTTCAAATTTGATATTTTTTAAAATTTTGATGTATAAAAATTTTAATTTAAACTTAAATTTATATTTACATTAGTTGTTATGATGTACTTATTATTTATTATTGTTACAAGTATTTTCTATATATAAAGATTAAAAAATTAATAACAAATTGTCGGATGTTAGAATTTTTTTACCATTTGTCAATTCATTATTATGAAATTTTTTAGGGATAATTACAAATGAAAAAAAAGTACAAATCACCTTTTGTCAATTCATTATTACAACAATTTACGTGACCAAGCACCTTTTGTAACGTAATGCATTAAAAAAATGAAAAAAAAGTATAAATCACGTAAATTGTGGCTATCACGTAAATTTGGTAACGTAAAGTGTGGCTATTTTGGTAAAATTTATATAAAGTGGCTAAAAAGTGAATAAACATGTGAAAAATGACTATTTTGGTAATTATCCAAATTTTTTAACATACATGTGTTATGTGGGTCATACACTAGTTACATAAAAAATGGAAACAATATATGCACATGCTAGCTATATTCTTGTATTTTATAATAGATTATAAAGTAAATTACATATATGGTCCTTCGTATTATCATAGCAGTTGTGAATTTCGTCTCTCGCAGAAAATAAGTACATAGATGGTCCCTAAAAACCAATTATTCTAACCATTTAGTACCTAAGACTAACTTTTGTTAAGTATATAGGGGTTAACTTTAGGGATATTTTTTTGACTTTTTGTCTGCTATTTACGTAATTATTCAATAAGGTTTATTTTTTATTTTATTTTCCTTTTTATTTATGTTATAAATGTTTTTCAAACTTATTTTTTATATTTATTTCCTTTTTATTAACATGGAGAGTAAGAAAGATAAAGAAAAAGCAGATTTGGAGTGTCAAGAGATTGTTCTAGATTCATCAGCAACTCACGTCGGCTCCTTCCATCTCACCGACGGCCAGGATGGAGATGCTTTATTGGTTGACATGGGCATCAATAGCGGTTTTAAAACGAAAAAGAGAAAGGAGATTTAGAAGGTCGATGATTTTGTTTAGATTCACCGGTCGTTCCCCTTGCTCTACAGTGGTCGATCTAGGCATCAACGAACCATGCTCCCTCTTCTACGTTGATCCCTCCATCTCGTATGCTTCATATCAAGGCTTCATGGCCCTCTCGTCTTCACCCTGTTTAATTGCTTGAGATAAGGCTTCAACAAAATCAAGTTTTCTTCATCTCGTAGATCTTTATCTTCATAAAGATTGAGTTTCTTAGACGGAGAAATCAAGTTCTTCACGTAGGTTTGTTAGGGTTTTGTTTGATTTCATGTTCTTCTCTTTGATTTTTGTAATGTTTTCTTTTGATTAGGGTTAGAAATGGTTCCCAATCGGTTTAGTGTTCAGATTGTTAGGGTTCTTAGTTTGTGTTAGAATTTTAGTTTTATAAGGTTTCAGCTTAGGAAAGCAGATGATCCTCTTTGATGGGTTTTGATGATCCGTCATTATGGCCCGTAGAAATAACCTTAAATCTAACTATTACCGCAGAGAAGTAAGGGTCGAATCTGCAGGGAGTGCGTATGTGAATTAGGGTTAATTAGCTAGTTTCTTAAGTTTATTAAAAGCGATTAAATTGTGAATTGAGTGATTTGTTTGGAATAATGATTATGACTAAATTATAACTAAAACGACGGTGCGTAACTAACAAATTGATTAACAAAGCAAATTAAAAGATAACCCCATTCACGGAATCACTACGACATAAGTTATTACCCACTAGAATTTCATGCAACAATCACATAGACATAACAAATTGCTTAGTCAAATTAATCGTAAATACTTTAACCAATAAATCTCGGCATAGCGCATGCAACACTCATTACTAGTCTTAATCCCTACACTAATGGACTCGACACAAATAATAATATCACTATGAACTATCTTGCTTTTACCAATCAAACCATTTACTCATAATAATAACCGAATATATATCATTTGCATTACATAAAATATTCATGAAACACAAAATACATCAACACATAAAATGATATTCAAGAAAGTAAACCTTAGCCGTAGATCCTCCGCAAACGGATATAGTGGCTTAGCCCTCATCATCGGGAATGATTAGAGACGTCATCGTAGGCACGAATGGTTGCAGTCCACCTTCTTCATAATCGGCTCGTGAATCAATTCCGGCAGGGCTTCGCCAATATTTTAAACACATTTTGGATCCCTCAAAACGGCTGCCATCGACCTCTATTTATATAGGATGTGAAAATTAGGGTTTTGGCTCAAAAACGCGTCTGCATGGATTTCACGCCGCACCAGCGTAGGCCTGGGCGTAGGCCTGCGCCCTGCCCTGTGCTGGGGGTACAGCCTGGGATACGCCAGTCTGCGCTGGAAGTGCTCTCCATCTCAAAACAGTTCTATTTTGCAGCGTAGGGTGGCGCAGGTCTGCGCCCTCACCGACTCGGTTTGCCCTAAATTTTCTCGAGCTGCATCAATTTGACTTCTTGACCCTGAAACACAATTTGGGAGAAAAGTATGGCAGTTACCAAGCATAGGTGCTTAAAATTAGCCTAAAACGATACCGAAAACACAAAATTATAGCCTAATCAAACCTCCCCAACTTAACTCTTGGTCATCCCCGAACAAGCCTTTGTAATCAGAACTAATGATGTACCCGGCATAAATTAGCAGTGTGTCTAGAAATTCTATGTTAAGCTAGCCTTCACAATAATGCCTTAAAACTTTTAATATGTAAACCAAAGACATATTCAGTTAAAAAAATATATTTTCCTTAGAATTTATATAATGTATCTCACTCTTGGAAATTACCCTTTTAGCTCAAGGTTACAAGACTTAAAAACGTGGGTCTTTTGACCATCTTTTCCCTCAATGCATGTTTACGATAACAAATTTCTTTTTAATATCATGTTTATGTCTATATTTCTTTCTAACTCAAGTTATCTAGTCGGTGCATGTAGCTAGATATAAGTCAATCACACCCAAAGCATATGGTTTTAGGGGATTAGGCATGAGTGGTACCCCAAAGGACTTAATTTCCCGAACCATCTAGACTATAATTGAATCGTTTTTTAGGCTAAAAACGTGATTAAGCTCTCACCTTATTGCATGAGTTTTCATTTGACACATTACTTATATTTAAGCCCGAATGTAATTTAACCTACTTGAATTCGATTTCCATAACAAAAATGTTGACTATTATTACGACTCTTTTCTTAATTATAGAATATCCTATCAACACTAGCCAATCCCAAGTACATATATTTTCTATTTATCATCATTTTCCACAGCCTGATCAGCAAACAAGGCTCAAATGGGGAACACATGAAAAACTAATAATCATTGAAAATCTAGATGAGGACTCGGCTAAATAAAAGTAAATACTAAAAATAAATTACAACTATAAAACTAAAATAAATAAAAAAATACAGAATATAAAGAACAAAGAACAATGAAAGATAGTACCTGATAATCAGAAGGGAGGAGGAGGAGTACCGAAGACGCTGCTGAAGAAATCTCCATACGGGCCTTGATCTGCGGGGTCTTGCGGTGGAGGCGGGAATAAGTGAACAGCGATCTGGACTGGTAAATCCTGACTGCCATGCACCGGGTAGCGCTTATAAGTATCCACGACAGGGTCATATGACTGGTAGATGGGCATAGTGTAATCAACATATGACTGATATGGCAAACAGGCGTGGTAATCCTCGTGATGTTGGACTCCCTCCCAGTAGGGATGGCAAAAAAACCGAACCCGACGGGGAAAACCGAAAACCGATCTAAACAGGGCGGGTTTCCCCGAACCCGATTAAGTTAAACGGGGGACAGGGCGAGTATGGTATTGCTAATACCCGCGCCGTATACCCGATTACATAACCCGTTTAAATCCTCGAATACCACAATTACTTTTAATAGCAACATGTTATTTATATTGTATATATATTATATATAAAAGATGAATATTTTTTGTTAGGCACAAAAAGGCATCAGTCAAACCTGTTCTGTACCTGAGGGGGAGATTATTAATCAAACCTGTTGATGCTTTTGAAGGTTGAATTTAAGGCCTGTTATATGCCTTATTGAAACCTGAAAATGATTTGCAATATCAGCCTGAAGCTGTTCTATGTGTTTCATGTGTTGCAACAAAGGCAGTTTTGCCCAAGCTGTTCAGTCTGCTGAACAGGCTGGACAAAAACTGTTTATGCTGCTCTACATTGGTGAGCAGCTTGGGCAGTTTACAAGTGTTCTGTTCTTTGTGAACAGAACCTGTTCTTTGTGAACAGGCTAAACACTTTATGGAATATGTTTCCAGGTCCTCATGTATTCTTTTGGACTACAAGATCAGTTTACAGTCGAAGACAAAGTGGAAATCAGAACTACTCAGCCTGCCCAAGCTGTTCTGTTACATGAAGACAAAAGGATATTTGAAAAAGGGTGACCGACCTTTTTCTTATATCAAAATAGGCCTTTACAAAGGAAGAAAAACACAAAGTTGACATTCCTTATTTAGTTAAAGGCAATGCAACAGTAGACAAAGTGAAAAGACAAAAGTTCTGCCCACATGAAGACAAGTCTGCTTTTTAGAATGTGCAGAAAAGTTTATGTTGTCTTTTGAACAAGACTTTACCTTTTTCATTCCGTCCAATGAAGAAGCTTCACTTAAATCCTCTGATTGAGTATAAAAAGAAACTTCCAAGGATTGAAAGACTAATCCAAAAAGCTAAGTGCTGAAACCAAGAGTGAACGTGCATTCAAAGTAAGTCTTTCATGCATGCAAGTCTGCTTGAATAAAACAGTACTCAGTGTCTAAGCTATTCTTGTTCAAGCTGTTCCTCAGAGTCTTGTAAACACAGTGAGTGATTCTTAATGAGTATATTCATTGTAATTAGTTTAAGTCAGTCTTAGACTAGTTAAACATACTGTTGTATCTGTCATCTCAGCTTGAACCTTTCCGCATTCAAGCTCGTTTGTAATTAGCATTTGTTGATAATACATACAAACATTGAGAAAATTGTGTGTAGTTTTTAAATAGCTGAATTCACCCCCCCTCTGCAGCTTAAGGCTATATACTTGGGATATCTTTTGGGACCTACAACTGGTATCAGAGCAGTTTAGAGTGTGTGTCATTGTAGATCTCATTCTCCCAAAGTTTCCATGGACAACAGTGCTGCAAGTTCCTCATACTATGACAATTGCTCAATGGGCAAACCTCCAAAGTTCAATCAAGAGAACTTTTCTGGTTGGAAGTGCAGAATGATGCTCTACTTAGAGAATCTGGATGTGCAACTACCAGAGATTGTAATGGAGGGTCCCTATGTGCCAACCTCTGTTACAACTATAACTCCTCTTGTTGAAGGAGCTGCTCCTGAAATCAAAACATTTGAGAAAGCAAAAGCTCAATGGTCTGATGAAGAGAAAAGACTGGTGGCTCTTGATGCAAAGGCCAGAAACAATCTGGTCATCTCTCTACCTGATGATGTGTTCAAACAGGTTGAGAAGATGAAGACTGCAAAGGAGATGTGGGATACTTTGTGTACTGTCTATGATGGAACCACAATCACACTTGATAACAGGATTAATAATCTTGTTAGACAGTATGAACTCTTCTTTGCAAAACCAAAGGAGACTCTCACTGAAACCTACACCAGGTTTACTGCTCTTGTAAATGATCTCAAAGCTGTTGGGATCACCAAGGACAGCCTGACTCTGGTAAACAAGTTCTTAGATGTCCTGCTTGAAGAATGGAATTATTTTTCTACAATTTTAAGGAATTCAGGTACCATCAGAAGTATGGATCTTGTTAACTTATATGGATCCTTACTGAATGATGAGCACTCAAGGCAACAGAAGAGAAATGCCTTGGAAATATCTAAGAAATGTGCTGCCTTTGTGGCCAGTGTGAGACAACCTGTAAATCAAGTGAGTGATGTGTTCACTCAACCTGATCAACAGGCTGATGATAAGGAGGAAATGTCTGATGAGGAAGACAATGCAGATATTGCTGAACTGGATGATGAGCAAATGATAGCCATGCTTGTCAAAAGGTTCAACAAGAAAAGGTTTGGAAGAAACATGCTGCAAGGAAGTTCAAATGTTGTCAAAAAGAAAGCATTTGACAAGACCAAAGCTGAGTGTTTCAAATGTGGCAAAACTGGCCACATAGCTGCTGACTGTGTGTCAAAAGCTGTTGGTCAGTCATCTAAACCACACAAGACAAACAGGGATGATGGCTATAGGGTTAAGTACCTTATGGCTATGGCTAAGCTGAGAAAGTTGGAAAACTCAGTGGTTTCCAACTGGCAAAAGGGACTTATGGCGGAGACTTGTGACTGGGAGGAGTCTGATTCATCATCTGATGAAGAAGACAATAACTGTCTGATGGCCAACACTGATGTCCCATCAGCAAGCAACTTCAAACAGGATTTGGCTGAAGCTGAAGCTTTTAGCAGCTTGGAGAACTGGAACCCTACAATGATGTATAAGGTACAAAATTTCATGGATTACAGTTCTGAAGAAAAAGTTAAAATGTTTGAATATATGCTTGTTGATCTGAAAGCTGCTGTTGAGAAGCATGCTGTTTTATTATCTGAAATCTCTAAGCTTAAAACTGATATTGAAACAAAATCTAGTAAACTGGACAGTTTCCATAAGTTGGAAGCTGAGCTTGATGAATTAAAACACATCAATTCCATTTTACTGGAAGAAAAGAGAGAAACAGATATAAAACATGCTAAGCTTCAAAAGATAGTTGACTCTTGGTGCCAATCTGCACAAAAAGTCAGCCACTGCATAAGTTAGCAGATTCCTGCACAAATCCAAGCCTATCTTGGAGGGGATCTTGACACAACAGCTTCCATTGTTGAGGTTAATAATTTGAAAGAAGACTTGTCCACTCTTGGTGAGCTTCCAAACACTTTTATCCAAAAAGTGAATGGCAAATTAATCTCAACAAACAGGTTTGTCAGGCTTCAAAACACTGACAGCTCGTGTGAACCTAGCACAAAAGCTGCTGATGAAATAAGTTTTCCATCAAATAAGCTTGCTAAGTGCTCTACTGATTCACACAAGCAAAAGAAAGGAAAGCATGTCCAAACTGCAGCTGTGGACACCAAATCTGTTAGCAAAACAGGTTTTGGGTCTAAAGCTGATGTAAAAAGGCATACTAATCCTTTTAATGCTGAACATTTTGAAAATAAGTTTTCAAAAGGTAAGCAGTCTGCCTTTAACAATGGTAAGTCTCATGTTGAAGGCAAACCTGCTGTGATTTCAAATAAGTTTTCTAATCATAGTGGTAAACTGGTTTTAAATGAGAATAAGTTTTTCAAAATCAGAAATAAAGATTATGTTGATTGGCAACATCAATCACATCTCAGGAAGGGCAAAGGCAAAGCCATTGCTCAGCCTGAGAGGGATGGGAATAGGTTTCCTAAACCTGTGGAAGTTCAAAAGCCAATTAAGCTTCCTATCTTTGACATCTGCCATCCTAAAAAGAGGAAAGAAGAGACAGGCAAAGCTGTGGCTATTGAACTTTCCACTCAAGCTGTTGATTCATCAAAAAGTAATAAGTTTGCTAAACCTGCTGATGGAATCAACAGAAATAACTCAGAATGCATTTCTGAAAGGTTTTCTTCCAAAAATGCTAAAAGGAGAAAATGTTATAAATGTGGAATGAAGACACATCTGGCCAAAGACTGTCCTGAAACTGAGGACATGAGGCCTGCTAACTCTGATGGTTCCCTCACTGATAACATAAATTGTGTTGGAATCATCTTAGTCAATGACAGTGGTATCCAAACTGATACCATTCAAATAGGGAATATTAGTGTTGATATCACAAGTCCATCAACAAATTTTGATGAAGTAGGAGAACTCATCTCTGTGATGAGTTCCCCTAAAAATGACTAATATTCTTCTTGTCACTCTGCAGGAAAAACAACCATCCCAGGTTTGGTACTTGGACAGTGGCTGCTCATGGCACATGACAGGTTGTAAGGACTTGCTGAGTGATCTCAGGCCTGAAAAAGGGCCAAAAGTCACATTTGGTGACAATGTATAGGGATCCACTGAGGGATATGGAACTCTTAAAGCTGGTGCTGCAGTGTTCAAAAGAGTAGCCTATGTGGTTGGATTAAAACATAACCTTGTTAGTATAAGTCAACTGTGTGATGCTGGCTATAAGGTTAACTTTGATGGGCACCTGGGTTACATATTGGATCCGCAAGGCAAAGTTGTGTTGTGTGTTCAACGAAAGAAAGGTGTATATGTTGTGGACATGCAATCTGCTGATCCTACAACTGAAACCTGTTTTCTCACAAGAACAAATGCAGACTTAAACTGGTTATGGCACAAAAGGCTGTCACACCTGAACTTCAAGAACATCAACAAACTCTGTAAGAAAGAGTTGGTGACAGGTTTGCCTTCTATGACCTTTGTTAAGGATAAACTATGCACAGCTTGTGAGAAAGGCAAGCAGAGGAAATCATCATTTAAATCCAAACATAACTTTTCTATTGATACTCCTCTCTTCTTAATCCATATGGACTTGTTTGGACCTGTTAATGTCCCAAGTCTAAGAGGAAGAAGATACCCTCTAGTAATGGTTGATGAGTTCTCCAGGTACACATGGGTTATCTTCTTGAAGAGCAAAGGAGAGGCTGCTAGAGAAATTATTGGATTTGTGAAAAAGATGGAAATGCTGAACTCTGCCCAAGTGAAGCAGCTTAGAAGTGATCATGGTACCGAATTCAGAAACAGTACTCTTGAAGACTTCTGTGAAGAGAAAGGAATCACTCAAAACTTTTCAGCTGTAAGAACTCCACAACAAAATGGAGTTGCTGAAAGTAGAAACAGAACTCTCATTGAAGCTGCTAGAACCATGCTGTGTGCATCTGGTTTACCTTCATCATTCTGGGATGAAGCTGTTAACACTGCCTGTTTCACCCAAAACAGATCCTTAGTGGTAAAAAGGTTCAACAAGACCCCCAATGAGCTGCTCAAAGGGAGGAAGCCAAATGTCAGTTACTTCCATGTGTTTGGTTGTCCCTGCTTCATTCTGAATCAAAGGTACCAACTGGCAAAGTTTGAACCAAAAGCTGATGAAGGTGTGTTTGTTGGCTACTCTGCTATCTCTAAAGCCTACAGAGTGTACAACAACAAAAGAAAGGTGATAGATGAATCTATCAATGTCACCTTTGAAGAGTCCAAGAATGCTTCCACCAAAGCTGTTCCTGAATCAGTTTCAGGAGAATTAAACTTTGATGATCTGATGCATTCAAACAGTGAAGAGGACTCAAAAGCTTCCACAACACCCAGTGTGGAACCTGTTAATCATGATGGGCATGATGATGATTATGTCAATACATCTTGTGTGAATAAGTGTACTGACTTAATCACAACTGCATGTCCTGAAACTATCAATGTTGATTTTCCTAGTTCCTCTGCTGATGTGTTCAACAGTGGTCAATCATGCTCAACAAGTGAACAGGCTCAAGACAACAGTGTGTCTGAAAATCTTGAGAGCTGTTCAACAGGACCTGCTGAAGCTGCTGATAACTCCGAAGAATCATCATTGAAGAATGATCCTAAGTGGATCAGATGTCACCCCAATGATCAAATAATTGGTGACATCAACAAAGGGGTACAAACAAGGTGGGACAGCTTAGGGAACTTCTGTATGTTCTCTAGTTTTGTTTCACTGATGGAACCAAAGAGAGTGGATGAAGCATTAAAAGATGCCAATTGGATCACTGCCATGCAAGAAGAACTCAATCAGTTTGAGAGAAACAAGGTATGGAAGCTGGTCCCTGCTCCTAAAGGTAAAACTATAATTGGCACTAAATGGGTTTTCAGGAATAAAATGGATGAGCAAGTTCATGTCATAAGAAATAAGGCAAGACTGGTTGCTCAGGGTTATAGACAGGAGGAAGGAATTGACTATGATGAGACATTTGCTCCTGTGGCCAGGCTAGAAGCAATTCGCTTGTATCTAGCCTACGCTGCTCATAAGAGCATTAAGGTATTTCAAATGAATGTGAAGAGTGCATTTTTGAATGGGAAGCTGCAAGAAGAAGTTTATGTTAAGCAGCCTCCAGGTTTTGAAAATGAACATCATCCAGGTTTTGTCTATAAGTTGGACAAAGCTCTCTATGGTCTCAAACAAGCCCCTAGAGCCTGGTATGACACTCTTACTGAATTCCTTATGAGCAATGGGCATTCCAGAGGTAAAGTGGATACCACACTGTTCATAAAGAAAGTGAAATATGATATTATGCTTGTTCAAATTTATGTGGATGGTATAATATTTGGTTCTACCAATAAGCAGTTATGCAAGAATTTTTCATTACTCATGAAATCTAAATATGAAATGAGTATGATGGGAAAACTTACTTTCTTTTTAGGATTACAGGTTAAACAAACCTCAACTGGAATTTTTATAAATCAAAGAAAGTATACCTTAGACCTCTTGAAAAAGTTTAAATTTGATCAAAGTTCTCCTATTAAAACCCCAATGGCAACCAATGTAAAATTGGATGCTAACACCAGTGGCAAAGCTGTTTCAGTAACAGCTTACAGAGGTATGATTGGGAGCTTGCTATATTTAACTGCTAGTAGACCTGATATTATGTTTGCCACCAGTTTGTGTGCTAGGTTCCAAGCTGATCGAAAGGAATCTCATCTAGCTGCTGTTAAAAGAATCTTCAGATACCTGAAGGGTACACCAGGTTTGGGTCTTTGGTATCCCAAAGACTCAAGCCTTGAACTAACAGGTTATTCAGATTCTGATTTTGCAGGCTGCAGGCTAGATAGGAATAGCACAACAGGTGGGTGTCAACTCCTTGGTGGTAAGTTGATAAGTTGGTGTAGCAAGAAGCAGAACTCAGTGTCTACTTCTACTGCTGAAGCTGAGTACATTGCTGCTGGAAGCTGCTGTGGGCAGATTCTGTGGATGCAACATCAACTTGAAGACTATGGGCTTGTGTATAGGAAAATTCCTATTATGTGTGATCACACAAGTGCCATAGCCATTTCCAACAATCCAGTATTTCATTCAAGAACAAAGCATATTGAAGTCAGACATCACTTCATCAGGGATCACATTCAGAAAGGTAGTGTAGAGGTAAGTTTTGTTTCCACAAATGAACAGCTTGCAGACATTTTCACCAAACCTCTTGATGAAACCAGGTTTAATTACCTTTTCAGCAAGCTGGGCATGTTAAAAAAATGTGACTAAATGTCCTTAAAGGTCTAAGACCTTGTATGTCTCACACTGCTCAAGTTTCTCAAAACAGCTTAGACAGAACAGGCTATGCATGTTTTGTACTTAGCCATTTTTCTGAAATCCTTGAACAGCTTGAACATACAACAGGCTGAACAAAAACAGTTTACTCGTCCAGCCTGCTCTGATGGTCCATTCTTCACTCTGCTCATTCCCTCACACTGATTTACAAGACATTGTCTTGTAACCTGATCAGCTATTGGACACAACCTGTTCCTACATGGCTGAACAGGTTGAGGGAACAGCTTGAAGAATGAACAGCTTGTGATGACCCTGCTCATCACAGGTTTGACCAACAGCTTAGACCAACAGTTTTTAATTACCTTTCTTCACAATTAAGTTACTTAATTTCTGTTTTTATTTAACTTAATTACTGCGGATAATGTGGGTTACGTGTGTTAGTGATTAAAAAGGGCTCAAGTGGTCTGACAAACGGTCTGACATGGACAACCATTCCGTTTTCCGTTAACGACCTTTTCAAATCAACCGCCCAAATATTTCTCTCTCATGCCCACTCACATTCAAATCCTATAAATACCTCATACTGTTTCATCTTCGTCTTCCTCACTACTATCATAAATCTCCTAAGAACCCTAAACACTCGACTAAGTGTCTTGTGCTTCTGCTACTCTCACTACTCTCAAAATGGCTCACAAAAACAACCCCTTCCTACCAGTATTTGTTGGTGATGATGTGAAGAAACATTCATCAGTCACCACAATGCTAACCCTCAAACCCACTAACTACATTGCAAACCTCACAATCCCCATAAACTATGTGGGGAAAGGTTATGATCAAATGGTGGAGTTTTTGACAGTTCATCCGTTGAACTATGCCATGACTGCTACTCCTGGTGTCCTGTACCAGGAGATGGTGTACGAGTTTCGGTACACTTGTTCCTACAACCCCAACACCAAAGTCATCAAAGGGACTATTCTCAATGGGACTCAGACCATTGAGATCACTATTGATCTTCTCAGGGAGGTTCTTCATCTGCCCGTTGCTGATTCATATGACATGCCTCAGCCTGAAAATGAACAAATGGGCAATCTGTTACGATTCTGTGGTGTACCAGAACCCAAAATTGGTGCTACGCTGTTCAGGAAGGATATGTATCCTACCTACAGCTTTCTGTTTGCCTCAGTGATGATGAGCTTCAGCAGCAAAGTTGGTTCATTTGACCAACTGAGCCGTGATGAAATCCCAATAGTCCTACAGCTGGTGGATGGGACTACAATGGACATGGCTAAGTGGATCTTTCTAAATTTGCGGAACCTGGTGCAGCAGGAGACAAGACCAGCTGCTGTTCGATACCCAAGGTTTCTGAGCCTCATATTCAGACACATTTGTGGTGAGCACTTGTACAACTCTCAGCCTTTACTTCATACTGCTGCCTTCCCTGTAATAGGGAATAGAGTTTTCTACACTGCTGTTCTTCCAAATGAGCCTCCTCTGTCAACACCAATGAGGAGGTTGTTAGGATTGGTGGAAGGACCCTCTGATGTGAGGGTGGATCCAGAAGCTGCTCCCAAGGCAAAATCCAAATCCAGGTCCAAGCATATTAAAAGGACCATGGCAACCACTGAAGCTGAGCCTGTGCAAAAGAAGGTCAAAACAGCTCAGTCTGAGTCTGCACCCTTAGCCTCTGTGGCTGAGGGGGAGCAGACTCCTCACCCTGGGTCATCTGTTGACCCTGAAGCCTTTGTGGCTGGTGCCTCTGTGGCACCTGAGACCATGGAACAGGCCAACCCAACTGTTCCTGACCCAGTCTCACACCCTGTCCAAACAGATCCTCTCACCTCTCCACAATTTACCCACTTCATCCATCCAATACCAACGAAAATCCCTAGCCAAAAAGAAACCAGCCCAAACAACCAGCTCTTCTGTTCCCTCTCAACAGGGTTCAGTTGTAAGAGAAGCCACCCCTGCTGCCTCTCCTATTTTGGGAGAAGGTTCAGCACAATTGGATCCTGCTTCACTCCAACCTGAGTCCACCCAGAGTCAGCCTAAACCCTCTGGTTCCTCCCAACAGGAACCAGTTGTACAAAAGGAGAACCACCTCCACTATTCCAGCCTCCCAACAGGCTGAGAATATTGAAAGACAGGAGCCCTCTCCACTCCATACTGAGTCCACACTGTCCCCTACTCAAACTTCTTTTCATCCTGAGTCTGCACGAGGTGCCCACACTGCTGATATAGACCAATCAGCAGCTCAGCCTCAAAATTCTGCTCCCCATGATACAGCTGTTCTACACCAAACAGCTGCTGAGTGACAAACAACCCAAGCTTATGAACCTCAGGGAACATACCATCCCTTTGGTGAGGCTGCTCCTTCTATGCAAATTCCATCAGCAGGTTTTACCACTGCTGATGTTGAAATGCATATCCCATCTTCCCATGATGAGGTGCTTTTACACCAAGGCACTGCAGAGGGAACACTCACTGGCCTTCATGAAGGTGTTGCAACACAAGCAGCATCTGAAAGGCCCCCAACATCAACCCCTTCTCCTGATGATGCAGCTACAGCCGCTGCTGAGGGACCCTTTGACCCCTCCAAGCTGGGCCACATTACTTTTGCTCAGGCTATCGAGCTTCTCTCAAATTTTCCTCTTCCCTCTCCATCACATCCTCATACACCAGCCTCATCATCTTCTTCACCATCAACCCAATCTACACAGTCCACCCATACACCTCCATCTCCTAAAGACCTGCCTTTGAAGGATCAGCTTTCTCTGCTGACCACCAAAGTTGGTTTTTTAGAAACTACTATGACCTCTCTACCCTCTCTTATCTCAGACTCTGTGTCTGAACAACTTAAGGGGTTCTTTAATTTGTTCAAGGATTCCTTCCCTGCCACTCGACCAACGGATAATTCTCCACAGCTGCTTGCACTCACTGCACAGCTGCAAAATGTGTCCACCTCCCTCTCGTCAATTCTTTCACTACAACAGGACTCTGTGTCCTCAATGACAGCTATTTCTCAATAGCTGTCATCTCTCCTCACTTCTTGCAATTCTACACTTCCTGATACTCTGACCAGCTTGAACACACTCATTGGTTCCCTATCCAATTCTGTGTCATCAAACCTTGCTGATGTGCAAGATTCTCTAGAATTACATCTTGCACAGCTTCAAAGTTTGCTGTTCACAGCTTCTGATAGGGAAAACATTGTTAAGCTGACCTCCCTTGCTGATACCCAATCCTCTTCTCTTCAAACCTGTCTTTCACAGCTTGCAGAGGTGAAGGACAACTTGGCATTCTTAGTGAATAGCCTTGTTGGCCCCAGGCCTGCTGCCAAAACTGCTGGCAAGCCTGATGACCTCGTGTCTTCAGGCAGACCGGGTGTTGGTACATCTCCTTTAAAGGGGGAGAAGTCATCTGCCTCGAAGACTAAGTCTAAGGGGAAGAAAACTTCTTCTCCTAAGGAGAAATCAGTGCCTGCAATACTCACTGGTCAACCAGCAGGAGCATCTGCAACAGGTACAATGGAGGGTGCCTCTCACGCTGCTCAGCCTACTTAGGCTGAATCTCCAATCCCTGCGCAGTCTAAGGGGGAGGAATCTATTCCTGAGGGCAGGCCAAGCAGCAGAAGGAGGCATCTGATTTTAGAAGAATAAGAGGAGGAGGAGCAAAGTCCTGAAGCTGTTGTCACTACAGCAGCTAAAGGAAAAGAAAAAGCAGCAACTGATCCTCAACAGCAGAAAGCAGCAGAGCTTAAATTTCACAAAGCCAGGGCCAAAGAAATGGGTCTTTTGAGTTTAGAGAAGAACAGCTTCAAGCCCTGGAAGCTTTAAGGAAAGAAGAAGAATCTGCCAAAGCTGCTAAGTCTTTTGCACTTCAAGAGGCAAGGAAAGTCAAAATGTCCTCTCTGGTTGTGCAAAAGAAAATATTGGAAGCTGCTAAGGGATCAGCAGAAGAGAAGGAAGCAGAAAAAGAAAAGGGTGCTCTGGTCTCAGTGACCAAAACTTCAGTGCCCTCTGCAAGAGCTCAGTTTCACTTTGACAACCTGGCAATTAGAAAATTCCAAGATGTTGCTGATAGAAGGCTTGCCAAGGAAGCAATTGTCAAAGCTGTGCCCATATCAAGAAAAGGCAGTCAGTGGAAGTTGAAAATGACCAGAATGGGTGCAGCAGGCCCAGAACTAGAAACATATGACTACACTGACATTGCACAAATGGGGTACAGAGAATGGATTGAGCTTGCAGTTTCTCTAGGAGGACAAGGAAGGACACTGAGATGGAACAAATCCTCATTTTGATAGTACAAGGTGACTATGCTATTGAAATGAAAGGAGTTGATCACAGCCTGCCTAGTGGAATAGAGTTCGAAGATGGCAAGATCATTGAAGAGCCTGAGCTGGGGGCATTTTTTGTAGATCCCTTAACTCAGAAGAAATGTTTTCAGAGAGCATCAGATCTATACAAGGTGGATCTGAGACAGCTTGTAGCCTTCAGACTTGCAATTTCATTCAGGCAGTCAAGTAGGTGGAGAGCAGCTATCTGGGATCAGCTCAGAGGCTGTTATGAAAGAGGTGAACTTGAAGATCCCAAGTTTATGATCATAAGAAGTGAGATTGAATAACTTGAGGATACTAGAGAGGAAATTGAGAAGATGTTTGAAGGTCCCCCTCCATTGTAGTGAAGTCCATCTACCATCTGGGTAGGTGAAGAATGGAAGCTGTCCATCAGTTGGACAGGCTTACCATTTCCAAAATCTGATGTACATTAGTTGTACTTTATATACATAAGTTGTAATTTTCTCTTTTGCATTAGTTGTAATATACATCAGTACATCAGTTGTACTTTTGTAAGAACATGTGTTGTTCTATGTAATAAAAAATCAGTGTATATATAAACTGATCTTTTACTTTATGTTGATGTTGTAATTTTATTTCAACGAATGTACTGTAAAAATATATAGTGACTTTTGATAAGGCCAGCTTAGACTGGTTATTGCAAATAGGGGGAGATTGTTAGGCACAAAAAGGCCTCAGTCAAACCTGTTCTGTATCTGAGGGGGAGATTATTAATAAAACCTGTTGATGCTTTTGAAGGTTGAATTTAAGGCCTGTTATATGCCTTATTGAAACCTGAAAATGATTTGCAATATCAGCCTGAAGCTGTTCTATGTGTTGCATGTGTTGCAACAAAGGCACTTTTGCCCAAGCTGTTCAATCTGCTGAACAGGCTGGACAAAAACTGTCTACGCTGCTCTACACTGGTGAGCAGCATGGGCAGTTTACAAGTGTTTTGTTCTTTGTGAACAGAACCTGTTCTTTGTGAACAGGCTAAACACTTTATGGAATATGTTTCAAGTCCTCATGTATTGTTTTTTACTACAAGATCAGTTTACAAAGTCGAAGACAAAGTGGAAATCAGAACTGCTCAGCCTGCCCAAGCTGTTCTGTTACATGAAGACAAAAGGATATTTGAAAAAGGGTGACAGACCTTTTTCTTATATCAAAATAGGCCTTTACAAAGGAAGAAAAACACAAAGTTGACATTCCTTATTTAGTTAAAGGCAATGCAACAGTAGACAAAGTGAAAAGACAAAAGTTCTGCCCACATGAAGACAAGTCTGCTTTTCAGAATGTGCAGAAAAGTTTATGTTGTCTTTTCAACAAGACTTTACCTTTTTCATTCCGTCCAATGAAGAAGCTTCACTTAGATCCTCTGAGTGAGTATAAAAAGAAACTTCCAAGGATTGAAAGACTAAGCCAAAAAGCTAAGTGCTGAAACCAAGAGTGAACGTGCATTCAAAGTAAGTCTTTCATGCATGCAAGTCTGCTTGAATAAAACAGTACTCAGTGTCTAAGTTGTTCTTGTTCAAGCTGTTCCTCAGAGTCTTGTAAACACAGTGAGTGATTCTTAGTGAGTGTATTCATTGTAATTAGTTTAAGTCAGTCTTAGACTAGTTAAGCATACTGTTGTATCTGTCATCTCAGCTTGAACCTTTCCGCATTCAAGCTCGTTTGTAATTAGCATTTGTTGATAATACATACAAACATTGAGAAAATTGTGTGTAGTTTTTAAATAGCTGTATTCACCCCCCCTCTACAGCTTAAGGCTATATACTTGGGATATCTTTTGGGACCTACATTTTTATTTATTTTATAGATTATACATAAAATTATTATGTATAATATATATAATTTATATATTTACATTTAATTTAATGAAATAATGTTTTTTTTCGATATCATTTGATAGGGATACATATTTAATTTAATATTAGTACTGTAATTATAACATACATGGATGTTTGAAGCTTAAATAATGAACCATGTGATTAAAATTCATATCATTGATTTATAAATGCGTTACCCGATTGCCCGCGGGTTTTCCCGCGTACCCGATGGGGATCCCCGTTTAGTACCCGCGGTTTTTTAAACGGGGACGGTATTTTCAATCCCGGCCCCGTTGCCATCCCTACCTCCCAGTACGCCCAGTTGTGCTGCGGGTAATAGGCATTTTGGTATGCCATAGCTCTCTGCCCATCTTGAATCCGATCTACCCGATCATACAAATGATCAACCCTATCGTAAATATGAGTCAATCTCCCATTCATATCATCTAACCTCTGGGTCACAACCTCACAGAAATCACCTTGACCCGCCACAAGATCATCTAACCGCTGCATAACACGGTTAAAGTATGCATCGTCATTACCCCGACTGTGCGAGGTAGACGCTCCCCTGTTCGGCTCTTCGGGCCTTACTTCCGCTTCATTCGTGGCCTTCTACACTCTCTCTCCTCTCATCCTCAGTGTAGCTCTCAATATACGACTGATTCATTTCCTTGTCGTATATCTCAAATCCTTCGTTAACTTCCCTAAAAATCAGAGTGGGAAACATGGCGACCGTAATGTACGTCGCCGAGACTGGAGAAGCAAGGGAGTCGGGTGAAAGTGCATCCATCCTCTCAAGGAATGTAGAGATCAACCATCCGTTGGGGATGATCATCCTCTCTCTCGTGTCGTACATAGCCCCCAAATATCATTAATGATTGTCCATGCATAGGACAGTCTGAACTTACCCTTGAGAAGGACGTAAAGGACAGTAATGTCCCGGTACCTGACCTTAGACTGGTCGCTATCTCGTGGCAAAATATTGTTCACGATTATCGTATGAAGTACTTTGCACCTAGGGGACAGGTCCCTTCTATTATAGGTAGTGTAATTTTCCACTACCTTAGTCGTTCGGTTGAACACTTTGCACACATGTTCAACCCATTCTCCAGTCCAGGTCAAGTCGGTAAAGGCCAATTGGGTATTAACAAGTGTTAATTGTTCTAAGCTGTAGACGGGGGTGAATACAGCAATTTAAAAATCAACACTCTTTTCTCAATGTTTGTGTATACTATTAACAAATGTTGATTACAAACAAGCTTGATTGCAGAAAGGTTCAAGCTGAGATGATAGATACCACAGATGTTCAACTAATCTAAGACACATTCATACTACATACAATGAATGCACTCACTTAGATGAACTCACTGATTTTACAAGACACAGATGGACATCTTGAATAAGAACAGCTTGGACACACGTTACTGTTTTACTCAAGCAGACTTACATGCATGGAAAAACACACTTCAATGCACGATCTGATTTTCTCACTCTTGGTTATCTCACAATCCTTACAAGCTTCCTTTTATACTCTCACTGAGAATCTCAGTGAAGCTTCTTCATTGGACGATAATGGGATGTCTTTCCAAAAAGACAAAACAACTTTTCTGCACATTCTGATAAAGCAGACTTGTCTTCATGTGACAGAATCTTTGTCTTTTCCTTTTTGTCTCTGTTGCAGAAGGCTTTAACCAAAATAGGAATGTCAACTTTGCATCTTTCTTCTTTTGTAAAGGCCCTTTTGATATAAGGCATTAACAGGCCTTAAATTATACCTTCAAGTGCATCAAACAGGTTTGATTAATAATCTCCCCCTAAGATGTACAGCAGGATTGACTGACTATATATATAGTCTATAACTTGCCATCATATGAAGCACTAAACATATATCGAATATATCAATAAAAACTCATTTAGCACATAATACCTATTTTCTAGCTAATTACCCAAACTTTGAAAATTATAGCATATATGCACATTTAGGCAACTAACTTTTATAAATCCAACTTATTTTCTAGAAATTAATCATGGCAAATTAACTAAAATAGCATCTAAACATACAGCTCCACATACATTTTTCAAGATTATCATCAAATTTATGCAATTTAACATACTTTGACTCTAAAAAGTCAAAATCACCATGAAAACTCCATGGATGACCATGAAGCTTCATACTCTAATTTTGCTCAAAAAGTACAAAATATTTTGCATTTAAACAATAAAAACACTAACCTTGATGATTGTAAGCTCAAAGACGGTAAAAATTCAACTTTGTTTCTTCACCCACTTTCTAACCCAAAAATCTTCCAAATGGATGGAAATACCCACAAAGAGGTGATTTTTAGTTTAGATCTTTGTTATAGATGGTAGTGTGAGTGTTTTTAAGCTTGGATTTGCAATTTTTGGTACAAAAACGGACCAAAGATTGGGTAGCCGCACACAAGCCGTTGAGCAAAGGAAGTTAGGGTTTGTGAAAATGAAGAAGGAGGCTGAAATATGCAATTTAAGCTTGATGGGGCATAGGCTAGACATAGCCCTGCGCCCAACCCTTTAAAATTTTGAATTTTTAACTGTTTTTGGTGCGTGGGGCAGCATATCATTCTAGTTTGTGGTGAAAAATGTCGTCTAAAAATTTTTGCGGAGACTAAATTAATTGATTTAAACATTATTAGAATCTACCCTCCCCAACTTAGACCGTTGTGACGTCCTCGTCACATTAAAATGCTAGAATCACTTAAAAATGAGAGTGTTGGGAATTCGTATCGTTTTTCATAAAAACATAAACATTAATCATATTAACGCACAATGGAAGCTTTTTAAAATCACGAATTCCGTACACGGATCATCAAGTATACATAAGCTAAGTAAACGAGAAAGCAATAAAATCCGTACCTTTGTATTCGATGACAAGAATTCACGAATGAGATGCTCTCGGTATCCACCGGTGATGACACGGTCAAGCGGCGCCAGGTATGCAATCAAACACACGAGAAACAGGAAAAAACCAAACCCTTTTGGTTTGTTTTGGGTCTTGCGGTCGCACCTCACACAAACACACAATTGTTTGTGTGTTTTAGTGATAACCTCCTCACACCAACGTGGGGTCTCCATTATATATATATACACCCGCTTATATATATAATTATATATGGCCGTATATATATTATTTATACATTTAAATTTAAACTTTAATATATTAATATAATATATATCTTAATAATTATCTTTATTATTTAAACCATATATAATTATCTCTATAATTATATATCTATTAAATAATATTTATCTTTTATATATTATCTAATAATATATAAATGACTAGATAATTAGTTATGATTATCTCTATTTATTTGTTTATAATTATCCATCTAGTTATCCAATAATTAGATGATAATACCAATTCAAATAAATACATCTTTTATTTAACATCTAATAATAAATAAAAGATTAGATAATTATTATTTAATTATCATCCAATGACAATTAAATCACTACAATATCTAATATTGCACTTTTAGTCCCCGTACTATGAGATATAATGAATCATCCATTAATTTAATCTCAATGATCATTTCGTGTCATAAACAATATCCAATATTATTTATTCAATAGTTTAATTGCATCTGCTCAGTTGTGCTCATCGGTGTGACCCTCAAGTGTTTTATGAAATCAGTCATGATGCAGTAGTAATGTCATCTTTACACACCATATACTAACATACTTCCACTTGTGTAAGACGACATACTGTCCTGCAGCATGCGCCTAAAGGAGGTCATGGCTAGACACTTTAGGCAACCAAGGTCATAAAAACTCTGACTCCATTCGGGCATTCTTGTTGAAACAGCCTTCCAAAAAGACACTCAGGTTATATCTCATGCATCGTGATATTTCAATGTGATACTAGGCATGGATTAGATCATCCGTAGCAGTCACGATTATGTTTCTCGATCCCTGATCTCATACTGAACTGTAACAGACAGAGTAGAACGCATCAGTTCTGTCCGAGCATGGCCATGCATTTCTGTCAGTATCGATCGTCGAGGGGCCCAGAAATATATCTTCTTAGTAACAAGAAGGTTCAAATCTCATATTGACTATCTAGGCCTCCAGCACGACTTCCACTACAACCATCCTCGAACCGTTTTGATCACCCAGTTACGGATGACGTTAGGTTAGGCCAAATGTACAGCAGCACCCGCACTAAAATACGTAGACATCTCAGGTACTAAGGATTACCTTTTTGAGACGACTCATGACTATGATCCACAAAGTGGTCTCAATCGGTGGGTCAATCCAATATTTATTCGCAACAAATACCTGTGAATTTGGTCCAACCTTTGCTATATTCATCACCCATGAATATCAACCAAAAACCACAGTAGCCTTTTCTATTGTCGTTGTGGTTCCCATGACAACAGGCAGCTATGGAATAATTTTAGAATAACTTCAATTTGATTCTTGGATTTCTAAAACATGCAAAATAGAACGCCATTAAAGATATCATGTTGAACTCCTTTATCTCAATAAACTCAACACGACTTCCATCAATTTAATGCTACTATTCCTTTATCAAATGTAACGGTAATATGATCTATCGAAAATTTAATTTCAGACATGATCTTAGTGGGAGTGTTCTCTGGTTAACTGACTTAACTTCCATTACCGTTTATCTTTGAAAAATTACACTAGTTCTTTATTACAACTTCTTGTAATATTATTCAGACCCATTCTGAATCTCCTTACAAATTTATATCCATTATCTTTAGAGATATCTTAACTTAATAACATTGTGTTCAAAATTCGTGATATGTATCCATAACCACCAGAACCTAGTTATCAACAACATTTCGTTGTGGTGTTCCATCAAGTTTGCCGACGAGTATTTAAACAAGTCAAAGGCTATTACTTGATTAACCATCACACAAGTTGTATACATTTCACATGTAATTTTATAAAATGCGATTACTTCTTGTCTAAACAATCCTGACTAATCAAGACTTTAATTGTTTCTGACAAGTTAAGTGGATTAATCTCCATGTAACTCATTTACATTTAATTCTGCATTTTGTTAGTTTCATCTCTATAATCACAGGTGACTATCCAACTCATATAATCTGTTGAACTAGCTTTTAAGTATTAACAAGTTCAATGAAACTTCATTTGAACATTTGAACAATTTACACAACAACATGGTAACCCTTTTTATCTGAATATGTCTACTAGCTTGTCCAATCTCCATTGATAAGTTACTATTCAAGCTCCACTTGAATCAATAGTCAATAATCATGGTTTAGTAATCTTAAACAATAGGAATTTCAAGCAATAAATTTTCAACTCCAAAAATTTCTTTATTTGTCCCAAAAATATTTGCAAGAAATTCAACTACAAAGTTGTTTACTACACCATGATAAACTATTCATGACATGAAAAATAGTGTCCAGCAGAGCATTCTCTAAGATGTCTCTATGCTCCCACTGAATCTGTCATCTCTTTTAACTTCATTTTAGTCATTGCAGACATTATGCATAAAACTTTGTTCAATTGAGAATCACATATCCAAGAACAATAGAAGTGACTGATTCAGATACACGAAGTCTCAATGCGGTCAACCTTGACCGTTTCCAAGTACATGGGATAATTCCTTTCCCAGTGCCCAGTTTCCTAGCACTCAAAGAATTTGTCATCCTTGGATTTGACTTCTCTGGTTCTAGGTTTTAGCTACTTGTTAGCATTAACCTCCGGCATGGAAACTTACTTTCCCTTCCGTCTCTTTCCCTATCTTCTCTCCTTAATCGTTCCCTCAGCAGTCTATAGCATCTGATGCATCCCACTGATCATCTTCACTGTGCATATTGTAACAAATTACAAATTGATAAAATTCCTTCAATAAGGAATTGAGAATTAGATTCGTGGTTATGTCCTGTGTCACGGGATACCCAAGTCTGCTAGATGATCCAGATAACCTTTCATCTTCAGCAAATGTGGTCTAACAGTTGTTCCTTTGGCCATTCTGCAGGAGCTCAAAGCCCTAATTGTATATGTTTTTCAGTCAGAGCCTGAGTCCAGAACATACCCTTTAGCCGGCGATACATCTGGCAAGCTGAGACGTCCATAAGGCTAGTCCGCAGCTCAAATGTCATGGTCGCTAGCATTAGACATGCAACATTGACCGAATCTGCAGAGTGCTTCTTGTGGAGATTTCTATCCTCAACTGTAGCAGTCTCTGCAGGAGCAGGTTCTGGTGCCCTTTCCAGAATATACGACTTTCACTCTGTACTAAGAACATTTGTCAGATCTTATTCCCAGTTTAGGAACTTGCCTCTTTTGAGTTCTCTATATTCCGAATGGACCTCAAAGTAGCAACATGTGCTTTTGGGGAGGATTTTCATATGGGGTAAGGATATTGACGTTATCATTGTTGTTGTTACTGTTATTGTCATTGTTATTATTAAACCGCTTCTACCTCTATCTTTTTCAACCATCTTAAACAATTTTTCAAAAATTAGTATTTGATTAACCATTAATAAATCAATAACCCAAAATCTAGAAAATGATTTATTAATCCTAAGAACCATTTTACTTATTCATGCACCCAACGGAGGCTGAACCTACAAGAATAAGCTACTCAGACAGGAAACTTATTACCAATTACAACCCCTTTGCAACTCTTAAGATTTTCAATTTCTTAAATTGATCATGTTTAATCTCATTCACACCTTGGGCAACAGTCTTACTGAGGAACCACCACTGACACACACCATATAACAACTGCAAGTCACTGGCCCAAGTCTCACTTAGGATCCGCAATGCTCACCTCACAGCTCTCCGAGTTTGCGGCGTAAGCACCAAACGAAGGCTGAACCTGCTTACGACGACCGGTCACCGTGAGTGCCACTATATGGACAGTGTGTTGTGTCAGATTTTTAATTTGGGTTTATAACCAGTCTCTTACCAAGAACTAGTGGCCAGTCTAGTTAGTCAGCGGGGAGGATCCTTTCAGATATAAACCTCTCGTAAATTCCACAGCCCGAGCAAGATTGTCCTAGACACCACCTATTCTGGTAAACAGTCCAGTTAATGTACCAGTTTTAAGAATTTCAACTCTTTGATCATATAACATTTTAAAAATAAATCACCTTTTATTTGAAAAACTCATTTTCATAAAAATGTCATATCTAACACCTGACAAAAATAATTAAAGTTTCCAATTTAAACTTACTTTTAAATACTTTAATTTTTCATCAAAAAAATGATTGTAGTTTTGATTTCTTTTATTTATATACTTTGTCACCACAATCACGCAGATATAAATAAAGCATCAAGAAAAAAACATACAAACACACGGTGACATAGCCTTGCCGAAACTAAATTGGTTTCCGAGAACCATACGGACAAACCAATTAGGTCAAAACCTAAGGGACAAAATCAACACACAAGGCAAGAAGGATGAACTCTTTCAGCTCCCACTAGCCACAGCATCCGATGATGTCTCCGAGCGTCCTTGATGGATGACCTCCTTCTTGATGGACATTGTTAGATTAATTATTTCGATCCTAGGAGTTATTTTGTAATATTTATTTTCATTGTAATTTGTCTTGTATTTATTTCTATGTATTTCATGTCTATGTAAAAGTGTAGGGGCCATTGTTGCCAAAGCTTGTAACTTAATTAAAGGAGCCTATAAAAAGGCTCCTAGGGTTACTTTATGAAAAACACACGGTTGACCTTCAATTTGAATATTCATTACAGCCGCCACTGTTCCATCAAGAGTCTTCAAACATTCATCTTGTCTTCTTCTTTATTAAACACATTTATTGAGCATGGTTTCTTCATGTGTTTGATGAGAAAAACGTTAAGGTGCTGAATACATTCGGGATTTAACATTAACAATTGGTATCAGAGCTCAGAGGGGTGGATTTCAACTGATTACTTACGGGTTCTGCTGGGTTGTTCATGTTCTTCGAGTTCTTCAATATACAACCGGTTAGATCTTCATTTTCCATGGTTTTTCGAGTTTCTTGTGTTATAATGGTTCTATAAACATCACATTATTATTATATACTGATCTTAAACTCATTTACTTCCATATCTTTGTTAAAATCATCAAGAATCGACCATTTTGAAGCTTGAAAATATGGGTTTTTTAAGTGGTTTTTTCATGTGTTAATGCTAGTTTTAAGTGTTTTCTAGGTTGTTTTAAATCACCAAAAGTGTTTAAAATAGTTTATAAATCATTTAGAACTGTTTTTAGGCATTAAAACTGATAAAAATCGAATTCTGTCTTTTCTGCCTTAGAAAAACGTAAAAACCTGCTGTATTTCGGATTACATACTGTAGCATTTCAGACCACATAGGCACCAAATTCGGACCTCACACTCATCCTAATTCGGACCACACTTAGGTGAATTTCGGACCCCATAAGCAAATTTCGGACCTTAATTCGGTCCAATCCGAACTTCGGACCATCCGAAGTTCTGGAAAGGCTTTCCATTTTTCACTTATTGGGACTTGTTCTAACAAATTTTTTTTTCAAATTCGGACCACACCATTTCGGACCATCCGAATTCGGTCCTCTGTCCCTATTTCGGAACCATCATATTTCGACCACTTCACTGTTCATCCGAATTCGGTTCATCCGAATTCGGTCCATAGGTCCATCCGAACTTAGGTCATCCGACTTTGATTCCCCCAAGTACAACTGTTCATCCGAATTAGGACACTCATCCGAATTAGGACCTTCATCCGGATTACTATTCATCCGAAATTGACCCATCCGAAGTCTAGTCATCCAAAATCAACCCATCCGACCCACTATTCATCCAAAATCACTTCATCCGAATTCGATCCATCCGAATTCGGTTCCTCCACCCGAATCACTGTTCATCCGAACTCAAGCATCCGAATTCAGAACACTCTGATTTCAGTCCAACCCATCCGTGTTCAGTTTCCACCTCTAAGATCTCCATATTCTTAATCAGCACCAATACTCATAATGTCTCGTGAAGCTCTTAAACTCGGATCTGAGAACAGACCACCTGTTCTCTATCCTGATGAGTACGAACAATGGAAAGCCCGGTTCCTGAAATTCGTTGGAATGCAACCTCTCGGGAATCTGATGCTTCAATCAATATCCGAAGGACCCGTCATCTACTAGAGAGATTGCTGCCAGACCCGAGGCTGATCCTCCTGTCCTAGCCTCAAAAGTTGAAAGAGAGCCGGCAAATGAAGCCGAGAGGGATCGCCAGCACGCTGATAAGAGGGCAAAATATCTGATTTATCAAGCCCTCCCCACTGATATTTTGGTAGGTGTAGACAGTAAAATGTCTGCAAAAGAAATGTGCGACGAGCTGGAAATCCAAATACTGGGGGCAGATCTTGATGATCGTGCCAAAATTGAAGAGGCGAAGGCAAAGTTTTCAGAATTCCGCGCCAAAGACGGGGAATCTCTGCAATCCACGTTTACCAGGTTTTGTGCAGTCCTTAACGAATTGAATAAACTGCACATCAAGAAGGATCGGGATGACATAAACATCCAATTCTTTGCCGCCTTAGCCCCCGAGTGGCAGCTTGCATGTAGGGCAACAAAAAGAGTTCTGAACATTCCTGAGGTATCCATAAATGTCGTCTTTAAGGAGCTTAAGAAATATCAAGGGGATGTGGATCAACAGAAGCTGATGGCAAATCAATTGGCCTCTCTACTGCTATCAGCCAACACAGGGTTGAAACCAAATGATTCCCTAGCCTTGATCACCAACACGCAGATTCCGACACCATCTTTTGCTCCTGGTTCTTCATCATCTCAGTACAGGTATGCTTCCCCTCCGCGTGAGGTCTATGATGAGGAGGAAGCCACGATCCAAGAACAGATTGCCTTGTGGACCAACCGTCTCCAACAACGACGGTTCTCCAACAAGACCAACAACCAACTCCGATATGACACTGGTCCTCGGAGGTACTCAGATGACAGGAGGGATGACCGCCGCGATGACTATCGCAGAGATGACTACCGCAGGGATGACAGGGATGATCGCCGGTATGATGACAGACGCGACTATCGCGATGATCGCCGTTATGAAAGGCGTGACGAAAGGCGAGATGACAGGAGAGATGACAGGAGAGATGACAGGCGGGACGATCGAAGGGATGATCGTCGGGATGACCGCCGGGACAGAAGGCGTGATGATAGCCGTGAGCACCGCCGGGCCGACAAAAGGCCGGCGGAAAGAAGAGAGGAGAAGCCAAGAGCAGACGAGCCAAAGGCCACTGATGAACGTCTCTGCTACAAATGTGGCAAACCGGGCCACTTTGCTAGGGAATGCAAGAACAATTTTGAGAGAGACGTTGCGTATTACGAAAGAAAGCTCGAGACTGCAAAGAAGAAATCGGATGCGTTGGCCCTCGTCGCCCAGGAGGACTACTGGGATGCTGAAGATTCAGAAGACGATGATGAAAAGGGCAAGAATTGCTATATGGTTGATCGTCAGGGGTTGGAGATTTGTACTGATGTCACTGCTGCAATTTCAGACACTGCTGCTGAGGGGGAGACAATGAAACATCCACCAGCATGTCTGATGGCTACAACCGACGATCCTGAATGCTCCACATCCGGTTCCGAGTCCAGTGAGGTATATTCCTATTACATTCCTGCACATGTAAATATATTATTTGTAGATAATGAATGTACACTACACACACAAATACTTGATCTACAAGATAGATTAAAAGCTGAAACTGCAAAGTGTGTACAGGCTGAACATCAAGCTCATATTCTGAAAGAATCATCTGAATTATATCATGCAAAATGGTTAACTAATCATAATGTTATAAAACAGATGTTGATAGAAAAAGTAGATGTTCAGGATAGGAATATATACCTTGAATCTTGCATGGAAACGCTTTCAAAAGAAAAACTCTCGTTAAAAGAAGAAAACTCTGTTCTTACAAAACAATTAGATGTGGTAAATATGGAAAATATAGACAGTTTAGAAAAATACAAAATGATTGAAGAAGAAAGGATAAGTTTGTACGCAAGAATAAAGACCCTTGACGATGCATTTTTGAAAAGGGGTCAAACAGAACGAACTATCCATTTAAATCAGCCCAAAGAAACTAGGTTTTACCATTCTAAACAGGGAATTGGTTTTAAAAATCCTAAATATTTGGAAAAAGCACAAAATGTCTTACATGTATTTTATGACATGAATTATATGGGAGCCGGTATTAAATCTTTCTTTTTTGAGTCATCAAAAGAAGTTTTAAACCAAGAAAATGAGAAACGTTTGGCTTCTGTGCACACAGCCCAGGACCCGGTCTTAACTTATCATGTTTTCTGAACATCTCGGTTCAGAACACGGTTTGATTGTGAATTAAAAATGGATGTGTTTGAATGCATATAGTTTTTCATTATATGAATTTATGTGTTTTTCAGGCTAAGTCCATTTGGTATATGGATTCGGGTTGCTCCAAGCACATGACAGGAAGAAGAGAATTGCTGTCCAACGTTGTTGAACAGTATTGCGGAACTGTGAAATTCGGGAACAACCATCAGGCTCAAATATTAGGATACGGGGACTTAGTTCTAAATAATCTGGTCATCAAGGACGTTGACTATGTTGAGGGGTTATCTCATAATCTTTTTAGCATAGGACAGCTCTGTGACAAAGGACTAGAAGTAACATTTAGGGCTAAGAACTGCAGTGTTAAGAACATGGATGGAAAAGAAATCTTGACTGGTTCCCGAAAATCTAACCTTTACACCATTGACGTATCTAAGCTTGTAGTGAAGGATAACATTTGTCTACTATCAAAAGCCTCGTCAAAAGACTCTTGGTTGTGGCATCGAAGATTATCCCATTTGAATTTTGATAACATCAACAAGCTGGCTGCGAAGCAATTGGTCAAAGGACTTCCTGAGTTACGCTATGAAAAGGACCATCTGTGTGGAGCATGTGAGAAAGGAAAAATGAAACGATCATCTCACAAACCAAAGCCCGAACCATCAACAAAAAGAGTTTTGGAGTTACTTCATATGGATTTATGCGGACCGATGAGAACACAAAGCATAAATGGAAAACGATATGTGTTGGTTATCGTTGATGATTATTCTCGATATACCTGGGTAAGGTTCTTGCGTTCCAAGGACGAGACAGCTCAAGAAATCATTGATTTTATCAAGAGTGTCGAGACCCAACAGCAGCTGTCAGTACAATCAATCAGATCAGATAACGGCACGGAGTTCAAGAACTCGGTAGTGGAGGGCTTCCTTCGATCCAAGGGGATTCAGCATCAATACTCTGCTGCTCGAACACCTCAACAAAATGGGATCGTGGAAAGGCGTAACCGTACGCTAGTAGAAGCCGCTCGTACAATGCTCACATACTCAAAGCTACCTCCGTTCTTGTGGGCCGAAGCCGTATCAACAGCATGCTATACACAGAATCGCTCCATCATTCATAAGCGCTTTAACAAAACTCCATACCAACTCTTTTTTAATAAAGTACCATTTATCAAGTACTTACGTGTATTTGGTTGCAGGTGCTATGTGCTAAATGACAGAGACAACCTCGGGAAATTTAACGAAAAGGCGGATGAAGCGATCTTCATTGGATACTCATCCAATTCGAAGGCGTATCGCGCATTCAATACCCGAACCAGAACAGTCAATGAAAGTGTACACGTCACATTTGATGAGTTGGCTGAACTGGCACCCGAAGTTGATCAATCAGGACCACGCATTACTCAAATGCCTGGAGAATCTTCGAATAACCCCATTTCTTTTTCTTCTTCTGATTTGGTTAATTTATTTGATCCTTTTTATGTTGAATTTTTCGGTCCTATCGCTAGTGTGTCTAATGTTGTTAATAATGTAGGTAATCCTTACAGTTCAACTGCGCCGCAAAGTTTCTCCACTCCCTCTTCATCAACATATCCTCATCCATCCACATCATCCACCGGCACATCCGCAGTTGAATCTACTCCTATAATACCCTCGCATGTAATACCAACGATTCTTCCTTCACCTGAACACTCGGAAATTGAACCAGAACCTGTGGTACCATCATTTGAAACCATTGACCATGAATCCTCATCCATTCCCATATTAACCACAGAGGTTCCATCCCGAGCACCCCTTCCACACGAGATGAAATGGACCCGCGGTCACCCAACAGAACAAATCATTGGTGACGTAACAACAGGAGTCCAAACTCGTACGGCATCTGCTAATGAATGTCTCTACACATCATTCTTGAGTATAATAGAGCCCGCTCGTGTGGATGAAGCCCTGACAGATCCGGATTGGATAGTTGCAATGCAAGAGGAACTCAACCAGTTTGAACAGCTAAGAGTATGGCGGTTAGTTCCCAAGCCAAAAGACCGTACAGTCATCGGAACAAAGTGGATCTTTAAGAACAAACGAGATGAAAACGGCATTGTGATAAGGAACAAAGCAAGACTTGTTGCCAAAGGCTACCGACAACAAGAAGGGATAGATTATGACGAGACCTTCGCTCCAGTTGCACGGATCGAAGCAATCAGAATCTTCTTGGCGTATGCGGCACACAAAGACTTTAAAGTGTACCAAATGGACGTCAAGACTGCCTTTCTAAACGGTGAACTTAACGAGGAAGTGTATGTTGAACAACCACAAGGCTTTGTTGATGCACATAAACCTGACCATGTTTATGTGCTAGATAAGGCCCTCTATGGTTTAAAACAAGCACCTCGAGCATGGTATGATAGTCTTTCGAATTTCCTTATTTCTGCCGGTTTCTATAAAGGTGTGGTGGACACAACTCTGTTCACTAAAAGGGAAGGCCCACATATAATGCTAGTACAGATTTATGTTGACGATATTATATTTGGATCTACTGACAGTAATTTTTGTAAGGATTTTTCAGCCCTAATGGAGTCTCGGTTTGAGACGAGTATGATGGGGGAAATGAACTTTTTCCTCGGATTACAAGTCAAACAACTTGAGGATGGGATTTTTGTGAACCAGTCAAAATATACTCTTGACATTCTCAAGAAGTATAAGTTAGACTCTTGCACGAGTATCGCAACTCCCATGGCCTCCAACTGTAAGTTAGACACCGATCTTTCCGGGAAAAGTGTCGATAATACAACTTACAGAGGGATGATAGGATCCTTACTGTACTTGACTGCCAGTAGACCGGATATAGTGTTTTCAACATGTCTTTGTGCTAGATTTCAGGCCGACCCAAAAGAATCACACCTAACTGCGGTAAAACGCATTTTCCGTTATCTTAAGGGTACACCCGAGCTTGGTCTATGGTATCCAAAGGGAACCGATTTCGATCTTACCGCGTTTTCAAATGCTGATTTTGCAGGTTGTAGAGTGGACAGAAAAAGCACATCGGGAGGAATACAGTTCTTAGGCGATAGACCGGTGAGTTGGTCTTCCAAAAAGCAGAATTGTGTATCCACATCCACAGCTGAGGCTGAGTATGTAGCAGCTGCAAGCTGTTGCTCTCAAGTGCTGTGGATGAGAACACAATTACGTGATTATGGGTTCTCACTCACCAATATCCCTATTTACTGTGATTCTCGAAGTGCAATTGCCATCTCCTGCAATCCCGTGCAGCACTCTCGAACAAAACATATAGATATCAGGTATCATTTTATTAAAGATCACGTTGAAAAGGGAACCATTGAGTTATATTTTGTTGGCACGGAATACCAACTAGCGGATATATTTACTAAAGCTTTAGACGAACCTCGTTTTCGGTTTTTAGTATCTCATATCGGCATGTTGAATCCACCTTCCAATTAAATATCAGATATTGTCTTAAATAATTCTATTTCAATCTATCATGATTGAAATTCCTTTATTTTAGAAAATAACTGTTATTTAAATTTAAGGAGTATGTCACAAGATTGAAAATCAATCTTTCCTTATCTGCGTATATTTTTAATAATTAATAATCCTGATAAATTGCTGTGTGAATTGTTCATCATGGAGTGGGATGCAAACAATATCCAGGTTTGTCGGTATTAGTAATGCTTAATAAGGGTTGTCGTGATTTAAATCTGAAAAGAAAAAGGAAAAAGGATCGGTATTTATTTGAGGGGGAGTAGAGTTAGGATTTTAAATTTTATAATTCTGTGTTTCTTTTTATTTCTTTTATAGTTAAATTTTTGAATTTTAGGTTAGTCTTAATTTTAATTTTTAATTTTTAAGGTTTAATTTAATAGGTCAGAAAATCACAAAAAGATTTTAATTGTTCAAATTTATCAAAAAGACAAAAACATTTTAGTTTATTTTAACTTATTTTTTTCTTAAATTAAATGATCCAAGAAAATACCAAAAATATTTCATGTTGTTGTTTCAAAGAAAATCTCAAAAAAAAAAGGCAATAAAAAAAAAATTGGGCCAAAATTTTAATTTTGTTTTGATTAATTTCAGGCCCACTTTATTTTTAATTTTTGTGTGTGATTGTTGAAATCTGGCGGACCATTTTTCTTGTTTTCACGCGGATCCTTGACCCGGTACCCGACCCATGCGCCTTTAAATAGGGTTGGTCAACCAGTCAAACATCCTTACTTCATCTTCAAGCTTCCTACTCTCTTCTTCTTCCCTACCGACGATACCACCGCCCACTTCCACCATTACCGTCGATTTCAAGCTTTTGCACCATCATTTTCTTCGGTTTTTCTTGCATTTTTCATCATCTGCATCACAAGGTAACTCTTTTCTACCTTTATTTCAGTATTTTACTTCATATATTGTGTGTTTGATTTTCAAAATTTATTTCCTTTTTCATTTCGGTTTTTACTCTTTTTAGGTAGTTTAATGTGTTATATTTTCTTAGTTGTAGTTAGATAAAATTTTCCTTAGGTTGTTTTAGTTTAGGATCTGTAATTTCATGCATTTTCAGTAAGATTCCAACTGTTCACGTTTATTTTTTGCATGAACATTAACTGCACTCATGCAGTTTCGGATGTCCGAATTCGGACCACCACCCGAATTCGGATGTCCGACTTAGACTTGTTTCAAAAATTTTCCAAGTACAAAACTCATTTCGGACCACTGTTGATCCGAATTCGGACCATCACATCAGGGTAAAAATTTTCAAAATTGTCTAAGTCTGTTCACCACTGTGCATCCGAATTCGGATGATACCCGGATTCGGTCCTCATCCGAATTCCAGGTACCATCCGAAATTAGGCATATCCATATCATTTCATGCATTTTCACAAGTCACCATCCGAATTCGGACCACGTTCATACAACACCCGAATTCGGACCACCTTCAATCATTTCATGATTCCACTTCGGACCATCATCCGAATTCGGTCCCCATTTACCATCATCCGAATTCGGTCCCCATTTACCACCATCCGAATTCGGTCCCACTCACTTCATTCATGCATCATTCCATTTCGGACAGATCCGAATTCGATGACACTGTTCATCCGAATTCGGACCATCCGAAATCCAACACTTAGGATTTTTTAAAATTTTCATTTTTCATGTTTTCCATTTCTGCATTTTCATAAAAATTAAAAAATCACAAAAATAGTTCCATCCAAGTGCATCATTGATTAGAGTAAGGATCAGTGTTTGAGTGAAACAGTCTCATCTAACATCGGTCTCTTAACGATTGACTTTGGAATTTGTTAGTAGAATTTTATTCTACTAATAAAGACCCGATGTTAAACAGATTAGACAATTTCTATTTCACACTCATCTAGACTTCACATCAATGCTTTATCATATCAAGTCTTATGATTCTAACTTTGTTGCACTTTGCAGGAAAATGGATCCCGCAATTGTTCTTACCGTACCCCATCCTCCTATCCCTAATAATAACGCTCAGCTACCCGAGGAAGCCATTCTGCCGAGCGCCGAGTTTATCGAGTTTATCCCCCATAACTGGCAACTCGACGTCTCTATCCTCCCTAAAGAGTCCCAAACCCTTGCCTTCGACATTCTCACTCGCCATCCCATATATTATGCCCTTTCCACAGCCATAGCGGTTCCCCAGATTTACCTACAACAATTCTGGAACAGGCTCCAATTCATAACCGACCCCGAACCTCACTTCACCTCCACCATTGACTGCGTTCCAGTCAAAGTCACAACCGCAGCCATCCGTCACATCCTTCGTCTTCCCATCCAAGACTATATTCCCTCCATTGAGTCGTTCGATCCAAACCCATCCGTCTCAGAAGCCCTATCTGAAATTCAAACCCTAGGGTATGACGGACCCCTTACCAAACCATCCGACTTTCGCACCAAAAACCTTCAGTCCCACTGGAGGATTCTCTTCGATGTGCTCAACAAGTGCCTAACAGCCAAACATTCTGGTCATGACTCAGCATCGGCCCAGGTTTTAGCCATGTTCACTGGCTTTGCCTACGACCGACACGTGGACTATGCGGCTTTCATCTTTGAAGAATTAAGAAGAGTCCACGTGGAAAGGAGCACAAAGAAAGGTCGCAAGTATGTCCCCTATCAGCGGTTCCTTCAACTCATCATACAATACGCCATGGATCAGGACGAAGACATTCATGAGCGTCCAGAAGCTGATGTCTATCCAACCGTCGCTATCCAGAAACTGACTTTGCCAAAGGGGGCCCCGACGGTACAGGTAATGAAGATTCCATTATCGACTCTGACAAGGTCGAGGGGTACAGATCGGGTAAGGGAATATATGAGAGAAAATTATCCGGATGAGTCTCAGTCTGAATCGACTGAGACTAACCAGTCCGACGGTGAGCAGCATGAGAGTGAGAACGAGGGAGAAAGGATGGAAATACAACAATCACTGGGTTATGGTGAGAGGGAGGCTGAGAGTGTAAGGGAGGGAGTCGTAGGTGAAACGGCAGAGACGGCGGATTCTGAACGAACCGTCTCTGTCGTAAGGCCGAGGGATATGCAATCTGAGGGTGAACCAAGCCCTATCAGCCGGACACCCCTTCATAAGACCGTTAGTCCAGCGGTCGCCACAACCCCAACCATCCACTTGGTTTCCCCTCAAAGGAAAACCACTTCATTCCACGGGGATCTTCCACATACGCCATCGCCCTCTCATTCGGAGAGTGGCGGTGTTGAAAGAGGTCACACTCCTCCCCACGTGACCGAACTTCCTTCGCCCACGATTCCATCCCCACAAACAGACACCGTGCACGATGCCTCTGTGGCATCCCCAAGAGCTGCCTCTGTGGCAGCTCCGGAAACTTCCAGATCTGAGCATCCCGTAGTGGAGCCAGAGATGACGGAAGGAAGACCGGGAGTGGCTCAATCTACGCCGTCCACTTCCGGCCATCTCCCCATCAACTTGGAGATGTTAACGGCAGCCTTACGTGCTGCCGGCGTTATCACCCGGGCTGACCTGGACGCTCAAAGGGAGGCAGCCGAGGAACGACACACCGCCCTTCTTTCTCTTATAAAGGGTAAGGGTGTCGCCTCCGAAGCCGGCCCCTCACCAGGATCCCACTCAGTCCAACTCCAAATGGCGGAGCTCTCTGACAAACTGGACGCACTCAATCGCCTAATCCTTCAGGTCCAGGAGCAGCTAAATTCAAGGATGGATCGCCTCGAATCGGCAATCATCGATCTTCAGTGCCGCACCCAAGCTGAGCCCCCTAAAAGAAAGCATGACGACCAGGACGACCCTGATCGTCATGAGGGGGAGAAACGACAGAAAGTTCATCATGAGGGATCGATGATCATCCTAGGGGGAGCAGAGGCTGAAACAACAGATATTCAAGGGTCTGGGTCTGGGGATCAAACTTATGAGGCCACGGAAGCACTGATGATAGAGTATGAACCTCTACAGTTTGAGGACCCCGTCATGTATATAGGGGGAGCAGAGACAGCTGAGGGGTCAGAATATCAGGGGTCAAGGGAAAAGAGTAAGGAGCCTCAAGAATACCTCAGTATAGAAGACGAGCCCATGGTCGAGGGTCCAGCTCCACTGGATCCAATGACAGCCATGGTAGAATTTGTGGAGCCACACGAGAAGGTTGAAATCATATTAGTTTCTGATTCAGATTCTGATACCGAGGACAACCAACCACTTTTAACTCCTAAGCCTGAACCTGATTCTCCAACCAAAAAATCCTCATCCTCTTCCTTCGATTTCCTGAATTCACCACCCAGAGCCCAACAGGAAGACATACTCTCATCCATCCAAGCTCCCCTATCACTAAAAGAATCCCACATTACAGTCAGCCCACCAAGATCCCCAAGCCCTCCACCAGTCCAACAAACCCAACGCTCAGGTCCCTCCCCAACAAAAAGGGTTGACTGCTTCGATGAGACTCCGGAGGGTCCTGGAGTGTACAGAAAAGACGATTTATTCTGGGTAGACCACTACACCAAAGGAAAAGTTCGTACACTGCCGCAGGAAGAAAAAGACCAAATGCGTCAAGAACGGCGGGGGACAATATAAAGCTTCTTGAAGCCAAAAAATCTGAACTCGAAGAACCCCCCGTTCAAGGCCTGAAAGAATTTCTGCAGAATTTTCCCCCGGAAAAGTTTCAAAATCCATATCTTGAAGAAAGGTTCAAGATGGTTTTCAGAAAGAAGCCTGGAGCCTTCAGCAGACGCCTTCTCATGGAACTTACAAATGTCTCAAAAGCTGAACAGGCTGAATACTACCAATTGATGCTCCGGGAACAAAGGTCTAAGGTGTCGAAGTCAAAGATCAAAAAGCTCAAGACAATCACGATGTGCAAAAGAGCCAGAGTCTTCTATCCATCCTACCAAGTGGAAAGAGAAGATGGGACGGGAGATGACATCTTCGAGAATGATCTTGACTTCATAAGTGCGGATGACGTTGAATTCCTTCACAATACTCTGAAACATCGCATCAAGAAACGTCTATCGCACATGACCGCAGTAGGAGCCCTAGTACGAAGCATGAATCGCTGATCGATAATAATGTGCCTAAGAGATTTTCAGATGGCGATCGAAAGTGCTTTGGTTAAGGTAGGACTACGTGCACCGGAACAAGACAGCTTTCTCCTAGCCCACCACCCGGCCTACAGAGTGATACTTAAAGGAGATCCGGGTGTTATTTATGTGAACTACAAGGGCTACAAAAGGTATATGCGCTTTGAGGATCTACCTTGCTATTCCGATGGTACACTTCGACTGGTTCGAGCTGCTCTCACAAAGAAAGTACAAGATTATGATGCTCAACCAGATCCTGAACAGAGATGCCCACCTACGGAGATACAGAATACACTCAGCGGCATAGACTACCTGAACGAGCGGCTACATACAAGACAAGTAACCAGACGATTCGACGTCATACTTGGTCTTCGTGAATCCACAGATCATGCCCGCGTTCCAGGACCTCCTAAGTGATCGAAAAGGGGGAGATTGTTAGATTAATTATTTCGATCCTAGGAGTTATTTTGTAATATTTATTTTCATTGTAATTTGTTTTGTATTTATTTCTATGTATTTCATGTCTATGTAAAAGTGTAGGGGCCATTGTTGCCAAAGCTTGTAACTTAATTAAAGGAGCCTATAAAAAGGCTCCTAGGGTTACTTTATGAAAAACACACGGTTGACCTTCAATTTGAATATTCATTACAGCCGCCACTGTTCCATCAAGAGTCTTCAAACATTCATCTTGTCTTCTTCTTTATTAAACACATTTATTGAGCATGGTTTCTTCATGTGTTTGATGAGAAAAACGTTAAGGTGCTGAATACATTCGGGATTTAACATTAACAGACATCTTCGCCAAGATTTTTTATTTACATAATTTAATCTAAATACAATTGCCTATTTTCTAGCCTATTACATATTACATCTTAAAATCGGGATTCCAATGGCACGCAGGCCTTCCCAAAATATAACCAATAATAAAAAATAGCAAACATTAAGATTATATAAACAACCATCACAAACAAAGGGGTCTCAAGGCTTGGCTATGTCAAAAACAATAATAAAGCAGTAAAGCATATTAATAATCTAGAAGTCATTTTCATCTCGCCATGAAAATAATTTCAATACCAATTAATCTACCATTAATTGAAGTAATCATGTCCAATATCGTTCTTAAATTTAATACAGTTCGTAAACTCGAAATTTAAGAACACTTTCCATAATTAGAAACATTTTCCCAAAAAATTTCAAATTTAATTCCATCTTTTTGCATTATCTTTGGATTCATAACTATACTTTTCTTAAAATATTCAATTAACCATTCAAACACCTTTGAAACTTAAACTTACTATTTTAAGAAACTTTTATTAAACAACCTTTAATAAATATAGTTATTATCTTGAAATAATATTGATAAATAATTTAAACTTCTTTTAAGTAATTATCAATCAACTATTATTTAATTGAAAACACCTTTTCAAAAATGAATAAACTTTATTTAAAATGTCAATTTTCTAAATGAACAATTTTTTACCAATAAAATATTTTCATTAAATGATTTAAGAAAATTGATCATCTTAAATAAAACTGAAAAGATAATTTTTTTTATGGTTTTAAATGATTTCTACCAAAAACGTTAATGTCGAGATCAAATCTCAAAACATTAAACAATGACCGAGCATGAAACTCAAAGTCACGATTTCATCAATTTGAAAATATAATCCTTAAATTAAAATCTCTTTAATTTAATAATGCATTTTATGGAACTAAATATTAAATGCATAAATTAAATCTAGTTT